>JAUMHP010000046.1:7856896-7873054 GCA_032361065.1 Enteromius trimaculatus
GGCGAGTTCCCATATGTAACGTCTCCGTTCCCTCCTTCAGGGAACGTGGGTTACGTTCGTAACCTAGACGTTTTCTAACCCTCAAGGCAATAATGATGTGAATAATTTCCATAGAAAGTTAAAAAACTAGTACAAAATATTAATTAAAATAAGTATGCTGTAAGAAAGGAGAGCTAATAAATGCAACAGACAGACAGACAGATAGATAGATCGATCGGGCATTCTGTGAAGTATGTCGAGATCCAAAATTCTTCCAGGACTCTGTGAGGCAAGGGTTAACTTGTGGGTCAATGACAAGTCTTCTTCCCTCAAGAACTGTCTTATAGCATCAGTTTAATCTGATGGCAACAGACATTAGGTGTTGCTGACCAACAGAAACAAACATTCCCTATTTCTGTGTCTAAAAAGGGGATTTGGAAAGCCATCCTGCCTGCTGTCCACTGAATTTTTTGGCAGGAGGGCAGGTTGTGATGTGTCTGTTGCCCTATAAACTGTTCCTGTCAGCTGAACAGAGAACACATTCCAAGCAAGAGCTGGAACAAAGTGTTCCATGGAGATCGAGAGAGACAGGAAGAAAAAGAAAGTGTACCAGGATGAGTACAATAGAGGTAAATGTCAGGTGGTATTCCCAAACCTCTATGGGATTCGTTCAGAACCTTTCATCCAGCTTAAAATACAAGGAACGCTTCACAGAAAAGGATAACGCTTCCTGAACGAAAGCTCTAAACCTTCATTCCTCTTCTCTAACAGCCCATGACCTTGAAGATCTCCAATCTTCTGAGCCGCAGTCTGTTTTCCTCAATACCGTCAAAGACAATACGCAGAGAAATGGATCCCAGGCTGCCGCTCAATTTCCCAGCGGAAACGCGCGTCATTCAAGCTTGACAGATTTTGTCCGCAGCTATGGGAATAAGCCATTAGTCACACTAGGGTCGCACAGAGCCCACAGAAAATACTTGTATTGCTGCCGTTGACATTTCTGCATTAAGAGCGTTATACCCAGATATGTCCTTGCAAACGCTCAGATTCGGTCACATGCACTTGGGAATCACTTTTCATATGTCAAGGGGATACTTTCATCTCAGAAAGCCTTCAGGTGATGTGGTAATATCACATGCGACGCTCTGTAGAGGCTCTGTATAAATGTGTAACCCGCATAAAACATAGCGTATGTGCACAAAGTTATGCGTGGGCTTATTTGTGCTCACACGCCAGCATGAATAAGGAGTCACCTTGACGCTGTCTGTATTTTGAGACATATTAGGGCCCACCAGGCCAGCCCAGAGCACAACTGCCTGTCAAAATTCAATGCAAATGATCACAATAATATTCTCAGCCCTGTGATTAGGGGAGACCTGTCAGGCAGCAAACAGGAAACCCAGCAGCTCAAGGGCACGAAGACGCTGCCCAGCAGAGACCACCTGCTCACCTGACACCGGCGCTACAGACACGATCCAATTCAAGCCCGGATATACCTGCTGTACAGACAGCAGATCTCTCAGCTTTCTCCTTCATGCTCTCTTCATAGTGAATTTGTGTGTTTTTCTTCTGCACCTGCCCTTGAGTTCAAACTCAGAATGCTCTTTCTATTTCTGTTTATCTCGCTGCTCACTTGTTCCTTACAGGATTTTGAAGAGCTTTCCAATTCAGTTTGTGTCTGCTCTTGACATTTGTCTAAGTCAATGGCAGTAATCGACTGGGAGGCATTGTGTCTTCCGGGTGAGTGTGTGTGAGTTTTTAACTGATTTGCATACAGGGTCTTTCAAAGTTAAATAAGGCATACTAATTACACAATATTGAGATATTGATTCATGTCTGTAAACGTGTATGTACCTGCAGTTCCGGTGTAGTCAGCGATGGTGAGGGGGTAACCGTCATCTTCAGGATCAACAGAGAACAGTCCAACTCCAAACACACCATACTGTGCGAAAGCTGTGCTGTTCTCGAAATCTTCAAGATCTATGCGGAGTTCGTAGTTGCCTTGGATAGAGAGAGCATGGATTTGTTTCAACCCTAAAGAAAGAAACAGAAAAAGATCATTCATTTCAAGATTATTTCCTTGTGATCTTTTACAATGATTTAATTAATATATAAATAATAATGTTAATGGACTTACAATGATCATTGCATAAATTAATTAAAATTAGAGCCTTTTTAGCTCTGCCTTTATTTGAGAAAATTATCATAAGTGTTTCTGTCTGTCATTCCACTTTCTGCTCTCCTAGTCAAATGAGAGACGTCTGTTTATTTTATTTTTTTCAGATGCTAATAAAATTAAAACATTTAGCACCCATATTTAGGTATCAATATGTCTGTTAGTTTTCTTCTTCTTCTGCTCTGGAAGTTTATGGCAGCCCTTTTGGGAAAGTTATGAAACTTGGCAGACAGATCTAGAACTCAATTTTAACCATAACAAAAAAAAAAAAAAAAAAAAAAAACTGTAGTAGGATTCAATAAGCCACATTTGCACATTTATGCTAAAAACCTTTGAACTGTAAATTTTTTTTTTTTCAGTCTCTGATTCATGCGCATCAGCTGAGTTGAATGCATATCAAAATTTGAATGTCTACCAGAATTTTTAGGAACTGTCCAATTTTCATCAAAATTCAGATTATCTTCAGAGCATTCTGCTAAAACGTTATAAAAAGATTTTTATATAATTATCAAGTATATAAAGTGAACAGAAAAACTGAATCTGCATTAATTATGTTAATAATGTGTAACATGTTAAACAGCCAATATGAATCACATTTATTTTTCTTTTCTTATCTGTAGTATGAATGTGACATTCATTTCTCTTTCTGTGGCATGCATATAAAATAATGCCATAAAACACTGAAATGCTCAAAGACCTATTATTATGCAGAGCAAATGCATACTTTAAAAATTCATACATGGCTACTATGCATTAAAACTGCATGGAAAACAACCAGGTCTTAGGGGAGATTCACACTTTTCTTATTTTGTTGTTTTTGCTCACATTTCCAGACCCATAAACAACGAATTGAAAAAAATCTCACAGCAGCGTCCTCACATAAAAACACTGAGTTGAATTATCAAAATTAATTTGACGTGTAGGGCGCAGTGTAACAACAAACATATGAGTATTCGTAGAAGGAAACTGATAAAGAAAATCAGAATGAAAGAAAAATGAGGAGGGAAACAGCAACGTTCCATGAGTGCATACAAAACTGAGTCTATTTTTGCATCATTCAAAAAATAAATAAAATAATTTATTTTTGAAAAGAGGAAAAGAAACCTGCTACGCTCACATGCAATTTACATAACTTTAATTCAGGCTTAATTAAAACCCTTGAGATTTTCCCTGAGGCTCGTTTGGAATAATTAAACATTGGGAGTATTTTACACCCTTCTTGCATTTCTACCAAAGAAGGGGCCAAACAGGCAAGTCTGTGCGCATAAAACTCAGGTGTGCCAGAATTTTCAATTAGACGTTATTGTGAAGACATTTCACTAAGCTGCATTTTGTCTTGAATTATCATACTGATTGCTCAATTAACAAGAGAGAGTGAATGTGACTCACTGTGTGCTGCCGGATGGCCTTTTCAGGTGAATGTTTCTTCTTTGATTATTACAAAATAAAGCAGAATTTATGATGAAAGCATATATTTCTTGATCAAAGATGAAACATGTAATGACTGTTTTATATGCAGTATGATATGTGTTAGCGAAGTTACAAAAGTGATCTGTCTGAAGTCTGATTAAAATGAAAGACAGATGGCAGGAATTTTAGACTGCTGTCACTTTAAGAGCTGCCCAGTTCCAATATACTACTGTTACCCAAGTGTTTTTTTTTTTCTCAGCTGTTTGCTGTCACTTAAAAACCTAAATTACTGTGTTTATGAGGACAGTTGCAAAGACAGGCAAGAAATCACTTGTTATTAAACTGTAGTGCATTTAAACATGTGAAATCAATAAGCTTTCATGGCCATGTAGCACAGTAACATAATGTGAGTGTGAAAACGAGATATAGACGATAGTCAAAAATCTCTACCGGCTGACAAATTTCTACCGGTTAATCATGCCCACACAACAATTAAATTAAATTATCAATTGAATTAGACTAACCCTAATGCAAACTCTAACCTTATGTTAGACCACGTTCACACACTGTGTCAGTCCTGTATCTTTGCAGGTGTGAGTCTCGAAATGTCTTGTTCACACAGCAGATTACAATTGTGTTTAGAATTCTGTCGGTATAAAAGTGCAACCCGTATTCCTCACCAGTAACCATAGCGACAGTGACCTAAGTGAAATCAAAGATGGTGACGTCCGTAAAATTGAAAGTCTTATCACTTTCTGACACGACAAGAGTCCAATTTAGCTGCAAGTTCTTTCTTTAAAACCTTCATTAATCAATAGCAGCTTTTAAACTTTGGTGGAGAGCGGAGCATTTGAATCACAGAACGCACGCAGAATACAAGTTGTTCAGTCCTGTTTCGTTCACACAGTTCACAGGTGTGAGCTCAGTTACAGAATGCACAAAACCATATACAGGAAATACAAGATTGACAACTGTATTGTGCTACTATATGAATGAGTTTATTGCATTTTTTAATCTAAAAAAATATTGCTAATAATAACTGATTTTAAAATAATGGCAGCATCCTGAAATGTCCCTGAAAGAAGATTTTGCCAGATTTATCAGACCTCTGGGGACACATTAGTCCCCAACCCACAGCTAAGCAAACCCCCACCCACAAATATTTAGAAAGGGAGAAAGAAAGTGCACATGATAGATCGAACAAACTCTCGCTTTTCTACAGCACACATTCTGTACCTTCTGCCAGATGCCCAGCTATTGTGATATGGGCAGTCAACACCCATGAAGCCTGGGCAGTTCCTATTTGCCAGTAAACATAAATAGACACTGATATATAGCGGCAGAAAGCGGATTGTGTGTTGAGCACAAATTTAAGAGGGCAGCACAATAAAAAGCCTACGGGCATCGGCAGTCACACTGCACACCTGTGATAAATACCACTCTAAAAATGACATATTCCGGCAATTATGCAGGGAAAAATTGGGTCAGAGCAATCCATAACATTTCAAAGCTCCTCTATGCACACAAAAAACACTCTCGGCGAATGCAGATATCATTCTAAAACAGGAAACATAAAGCATTTATTCTAGATGTGCATAATACACACGTTAAATTGTTTGTCATTTAAATAATGGTGCTCTATTCAATCTTCTTCCAGCTAGTGTGACAAAATACAACATCTTAATTCTGATTAATGTGTTAATGTCTTCAATTTGCGGCTAATTTGAGTGATACAATTGTCTGGCTCATTAACAATTCATACAGACTGTGCACAGCTATACTTCTCTTTTTGCCACGGTAAAAGGTTCAAATATTAATGATTTATTTGCTTAGATTTGAAAAGTATGTTGCGAGGGAAACGCATTGAGTGGTTATAAATATACCTCAAGCCATTTTTCCACATTCACATGGTTTTACTCTAGGAAACAGACAGAGCACTTGAGTCATTACACTCTATCTTTTTCTCTTTCTGTCCTCTTTCAGTGACATTTCTGCAGTTAAAATATTCATAATGCTTTTTCTCTCTGTGTGACTCTGCGCAAAAGAAAGGGAAAGAAAGAAGAGGGAAAGGGGAAAGAGAACTCACAGGAAGCAATTTGAAGTGTGTGTTTGGTGAAGAAGAATGAACTGGAGGAATGAATAGTGGGATGGAGAGATGGAGGGCAGCGGAGAGGGCAGAGAGTGGAGGGGTGTCTTTGAACACCTGTCTATTCTCTCTTTCTCCCATCAAGACGAGAGACGAACGGAAAGGATCTCCCACAGACTTCAAAGGGAGAAGCTCAGGGGGGAAAAACGCAAATTGTGTGATCTCATACATACACACACGACTGAAGAGGATACATTCAGAAAACTGGTTTGTTTTTGAAAAAAAAAATCACATGCACACTCACAAATCTGCAGAAAAAATATAATTATTATATAATATAAAAGAGTTTCCTAGTGACCACTGTAAATAACTTTTGGAAAAGCAAGCAATGTTTCTGGCGACTCTTTAGAGCACATTAAAGCAGTATTCTGACTTGTGGAATTTACTAACGAATAAAGATTTTTGGTCATTAAAAGACTTTAATGAAAATAATTAGCATAACTGAACATTTGTTTATAATCATAGCATTTTTTATAATATGTAAGTCAATGTGCAACATGAAGATTTTTCATGCTCCGCAGGTACTGATTTTTTTTTTTTTTTTACTATTATAAATACTTTATAATCACACCTTAATGAATAACACAGCTTCTGATGTCTCCTGAAGAGCAAAACTAGATGAAGACATTGGGATGGATGCCGTGAGCTACACCAGAGATCTCTAAATCAGTGTGGATGAGGTTTCATCACCTATTTTCACTGTGTTCTAGAATCCAGTTACAGAAGCAAAACCTAAGTTTGAAGAGCAGCTCAGAGAAAGTGACACCTGAGGGGAAAAAGCAGCTCTATAGTCTCTAACTCACTTCCTGACACATAGTATGTGTCACACGTGTGTAGATGTTCAAAAGCAGAGAGCACAGCCAGAGAAATGACTCACCAGCAGAGCTGCATGCAAAACCAGGGTATCTAGCCAGACTCACAGACGAGTTCCATTTGAGACATAATCTGTCTTTCCAAACATTGCCAATGTACTCGAGTAGTCATTATTCAAAACAACTGAGGGAATTATCCTTTTTTTTTCTGACTAGCAATGAAAATCCCTCAAACTAAATAAGATGTACTCTTACATGACAGGTTTATTTTTCTTTAAAATGTAGTTTCAAGAAGTTGCCTGAGGAGCAAGTTAAAGGAGTACTATGGACAGATATAACATATTGTAGTGTACAGTTTTATGAGTTCCAGAAAAAAAAAAGTGTGAGCTGCTTCTCAGTACTTGCTCTCCAGCCTTGTCAACAGATGTCCAAACCAAAAGATTGGAGGTCATCCTGATGAGATCACAGGGGTCGTATTTTCTGAATGAAAGATCTGCAGCTTTATAGTAACTGTGATATAAGCTCAGCACATTTACACATCATTCCTAAAATTAAATAGTTTAATTTTACTCAATTTGCTAGGGATGTAACGGTATCAAAATTTCATGGTACGGTAAAACCTCAGTATGAATGGCACGGTGTGGTATTTATTGAATCATTTACATAAAAAACAAAACTAATTAAGAGACTCGAAAAAAGGAGTGTTTAGAAGTGTTTAATAAACAGTTTACATGAACACTGAACATGGCACACACATTAGCTATCTATCAGTAATCTTTGAAATAGCAAGTTACATTTTTTAATTTTAATAACAAAAAATTATTAAACCTTCCACACATCTGATTTAAATCCCATTTTAGATGATGTCATATATCAATTTGCATATTCATTACGTCAGTGTGTCATATTATCTTGCTTCTCTGTGGTCACATAATTTTATTCAATGCACCCCAATTCTCAATATAACTATTTTCACTGATATATTTAATGCTTTCTGTTGTCAGAAAAAAGGAATGAATATGAAATTATAGGCCTACTGAACTAGCTCTACTTTATAAGACGTTAATCTAAATTAACAACCTTATTTATAATCGTTTATAATTGTATAATTATATTTATAATTCATAATAATAAAACCAAGTACACATAAGATGGCTATGCTGTGATTTTGGCTATATTTGCATGTAAAATAGAGTTAGAAGCAACATAATATCTATTTTAATGGAAAGCCCAGCTCCTCTCAGTCGCTCGCTGAAAAGAACAGACGCAGAGAGAGGGGTGCGCGTGCTGAGAGAACAAGAACAAGAGCTCACACGGCACTACCAGAGACTTGCTGAGGTTTGTTCAAGAAGTCTCTAGATTTGTCGCTAGTCGCTTTTAGGGAAAAATGTCGCCAAGGGGGTCTTGAAAGTCGCTAAAAATATAGAGACAAAGTCACTAAGTTGGCAATACTGATCTGCAGCGATAACAACAGATCGCAAAGAATGATGGCCACGCCTGGGCTGATGGGAATTGTAATTCCTGCTACCTTCCATTCGCCTGAGCAAACCTTCTTCAGAAGACCTATCGTTTTATCGAGTCATGCGACCATGCAAAAATTTGTATTGCGGTACAACGATATTTATAATTCCGTTACATCCCTACAATTTACTCATCCTCATGTCGACACTAGGTTTAACACATTTTATATAAAATACATAATCAAAACAAAAAGTTGAGACATTTCTCAAAATATCTTCTTTTGTGTTTCCACAGAAGATAGAAAATCAAACGGGTCAGCTAAGAAGCCGGAACTCGACTCTCTAATGGATGTGCGTACAGTTGTTGACGGAAGTCAGTGATTTGTGTTATACTTTTAAAAATAGAAAATAATGCAATGTAATTTTTGTTACAAAAACCCATCAGTCTACTTCAGAGTACATGTATTAACCTTAGGTGTATAAGTTACACTGTTAAAAAAAAAAAAAAAAAATCCTTAAAAAAACGGCAGCTGTGGTTGCTGGAATTTGACTGTAAAAAGTGCAGTAACAACATTTTAGGTTTTTTACGATTTTAAGTTAAATTTAGAGTTAAATACAATAATTTCATTAACTGATATAATGTTAATATGCTAACCTATTAAAGTACTGAAATATCTTTTGTACCTTTAAAATACACTGATAACCATCAAATGCAGATAGTGATGAGAAAGTCACATGATGAGCCAAAGCCCATCATATATAGAAGGAGCTCAGTGTCATTCTAACAAACATTTTTTTTTTATTCTAAAAAACACCATCATGGTAAGATTTATTAAACTGAAATATGCAATAAACATTCATTTAACAACATTACATGTAACATATAATCCTAATAAACATAACTGATAAAAAGGAAGAAACATACAGTAGTTATTTCAAAGAAAAAACATCAAATTCAAACAAAATTTGAAATGCAATGCAGGGAATTCTGAGGATGCCGGTTTACGAGTTTTCCTTGTAAATTTTACAGAATTTTTTTTACAGCGTAGTTTTACGATGAATGTATCTGATTGAAGCTTCAAAATAAGGGCCACCATCCACCACCATTACCAGCTTGGAAAAGCCAAAAAGGATGAACTATTCCTTTAAGCTGGTCTAGTTGGTCTCCCAAGAGTTGCAAAGCTGGTCTTTAGTTAGTCTGACAAGGGCCCAATACAGCTTTAAAACTAGGCAAACTGGCTTAAACCAGTTTTATACAGATTATTTCCATCATTGATATTGTTTCAATAACATTCAGACTAATTTAATAATGCTTTCAGCTACCGATAGATTGTAGTACTCTAAGCTCCATTTAACATATTTTAGCATATTTAAATCTTTTCTGCAGAATTGTGCTGATTCTCTTTCACAATCAGTGCTGAAAACATGACAAAAATGTGCTGATTTCTACCGAGAGTGATCCAACAGCAAAACAAGATGATTAACAGAGATGATTAGTACACTAATGGAGGCTATTAAGGAGAGAGAGAGAGAGAGAGAGAGAGAGAGAGAGAGAGAGAGAGAGCAGACGAATAAAATCCGGGTTAGGGATTTGAAGGGGGAAATAATTTTAAAATGGCCAAAGATGATGAACAAGTAACTACAAATAACTACAAATGCAATGTCATCTGTGCGTCCACAAAACCTGAGTCGACTGGATTAAGATGAATCTTTTCATAACTCTCTCAATGAGATACCTACAAACACAGCACATGTATGCTTGGGCTCACTTTCACCTCTGTGACACTGGACTGACACTAATGCACTCACTCACTAAGACATCTATCATCTCAACATCCTACCTCTCTTCCTTCATTCTCTTCTTACTTTTTATATGAGTCATATTTCTTAGCAATATTAAAATCTGATGACACCCATAGTCAGCATGAGCTAGTGCATTAAGGGACGTGCACTCGTTGGCGGGCTGAGGTTTGTGTGTGCCTTTGTGAGAAAGAATTATGTAGGGGGCACTTGTGACTCCACATAGAAAATGGATGCTCTTTGTTAGGGAGCCATAATTCATAGTGCTATAATTGATTGGGGAATGTGAGAATTTACAACCAGAAAAAAAGGGGGGAGAAAGAGAAACTGCTGGTAGAGACAGAAAGAGAACACAGTGAAATAGAAAAAATGGAAGCGAATGTGTCTAAATAGGACATGATAATGATCTCTCATCTCCTCTGTCATATCTTCTATGTGAAGTGCGAATGAGCTCCCTTGTGACAATGGAGTCACTTTAACACGTTTTTTTCCCTTTCTGATTAAATCAGATTTGGAGTGAATAAGACAATGTCCCTAGATAATCTTATCAATGACAGAGCTTGCTTTAACTGAGCACAAAGCAGTGTTTCAAGCTGATTCTTGTAACTAAGAAGCATCTATTAGTCAGTCTGACTCAGACCTGTGACATGGCCAATGCCAGAACCCCCTTTCTCTTTTTTTCTCTTTATATATAACATTAGTGGTTCAATTGGTTTTTGAGTCACAGATTGGATGATTTTCAGACCAGTAAGAAAAAAGAAATCATTTCAATGACTTTGCTTTTCATTTATTACCTAAAGCAAATGTGAGGGAACACATTTGAAAATAGGCTTGTTTTATAACTCCCCTAGTTAAATAGTTGATTTCTACCGTTTTTGAATTTCAATTCATCTGATATTCGGGTCTGGCTGGAGCACTTTTAGCTACAGCTTAGCATAGATCATTAAATCTCATTAGACCATTAGCTCAAAAATGACCGGTTTCAATAATGTTCCTATTTAAAATTTGATTCTTCTATAGTTACATTGTGTGCTAAGACTGATGTAAAATGAAAAGTTGCGATTTTCTAGGCTTATATAAGTAGGAACTATTTATAGATGAAATAGAACTGGCGATCAGATCAGATTTAATGATCTATGCTGAGCTGGAGCTAGACCTGGAGACTGGCTGAATAGATTCAAAAAGAACTCAACTGTTTAGGAAAGTTAGAAAATGAGCCTATTTTTGAAAAAAAAAGTGTTGTGTTCCTGTAAGTTCTTCAATACAACAGCAAAAACTGCTTAACTAAGAAATCTGAAACATGATTAAAGGGAAAAACAAAACAACACATAAATTACAGACACAGATAAATGGGTAACACTTTAATATGGTGACACTAATATGCATTAATTCATGTTTAATACATGCAAATTAATCTATAAATCACAAAGAACTAATCCTTTCATGAATAATTACTGCATCAGCAAGAAATTAACATTATATTGGATTCATAGATTAAGTAATCAATAAATTGTTATTAGTTAAATGTGTCATAAAGTGTTAATTCATATTAATAAAGTACATTCATATTAATTACCAAAACGGGTTTTCAATGATTACAGTACAACTTACAGTTGTCTGCTTTAAGGAATCATTCACATATCATTGTAATGTATCACATGGATATCATCATGTTATGACTTTGCTTGTTGAGGTACACAACTTAACTAATTAAAAATCTATAACCAATGACAATGAAATTTTCTTCGGCTATAATATATTTGCAGTTACACAATATTAAATTGCTGATTTCTCCTGAACTGAAGTTTTGGGTAAACTATCCCTGTCACTCACACACACTGTGAAACACATACACACTGCAACACTAAGCTGTCCCAGTATGCCATCACTGGCTCAGTCCAAACGGCTTTCATAAACCATCTGACATTTACACTCCTGCCCTGCTTTGAAGGAATAGCACATCCAACCGTGAAAATGCACTGAACATTTCCTCACACTTAGGCCATCTAGGATGTATGTAGGATGTTTGTTTCCTCGACAGAAAAGATATGAAGAAATTTAGGATTTCATCACTTGCCCTAAGCATCTATTTTCAGGTATTTTTTTTCAGAGTCAGTAAGGTGTCTTTAATGCTATTTTAACTGTGAATTTAACCATACGCGTCTTAAGGACTGTTTAAGGTGCATGTGCAATAATGTTTTAATCCAATAAAGATCTGTAAAGCTTATATGGATTTTACAAAATGACCTTTAAAATACAGTATCCTGAAAATGGTGTGTTTATTTATTTATTGGTTTATTTAAGCTGTTAAATTCTCTCTCTCTCTCTCTCTCTCTCTGACAATTCTGGTTGAGAAAAGAACATAAAGAGGAGACATCTTTAACTGTGAGAAGATCTTGCCTTCATCTCCCACATTAAAGGGATTTTTAAACATATGACCTTCCTACCGGCCATTACTGTACAGGATTTACTATATTATACTGTATATAATAAATGGCAGTGATAGTTTGAATGTATGTGTGAAACTCAATGAATGCATATTCAGTACATCAGTAAATACTTTCTTAATGCACTTTTTTCTATGCTCTTTCTCTGACTTGCTGGGTCAGATAAAAAGAAGAATAAAGAAAAACTTTGACGTATAAACACTTTCATGGAATCCTTTTCTTCCTTGTATTTCTTTTGAACACATCAGATGAACTACAAAAATGAAAGAGAATTGAATGACTTTACAATCCTTGCCGCCTGTGCTTTGTTGAGTACGGTGCTGCCTGGCTTTGTGCTTATCACTTGAAATCTTTAACTTCAGGCTTAAAAAGTTTGCGCCTTTTGACATAAATCTAATTAATAATGGTCAGATAGCAGGTATATGAAAGGAGCCCCATGACTCCAGCTTCTTATCAGAATGTGCATATAATCAGTGCAACGGAGGCCCTGCTAAGCAACAAGCGGCAGACATTTAACTCCAATCCTAAAGGTGTGCTTGCTGCCAAAAAAAGAGAAAATCAAGTAAATCAATATGTCACCTTCTAAAATATTGGTAGACCTGTACTTTTGAGATCAAGCTGTTTTCCAGTTTGGCACAGACTGCAGCCCTATACTGAAATGGAAGAGAAAGCTCTGTTTTTCAGAATTCATCCACTGTATATCATAAAACTAGCCCTATTTCACCCCACAAGAGCAGCCTCTGCCATCACCATAACTCCCATGAGCCTTCAGTGGATGTGTTTGATGACACAGAGGGTCAAGGATAAGAAAGAAAAATTGAGTCATGAGGGAATTTGAGTGGTTAAAAGGAACATGATGTAAGCTTTATCTAAATCTCAAGGGTAAACAGTGTCCATAAGTGTGAGAAGCTTTACACGGCCACTATGGACACTATAATATGGCTTGCTACTCTTGTCCTTATTTCAACCTGTGGGGAATAAGCAGAACAGGACACTATAGAAACCGCAATGACTGCCTTCTGCAACGCAACTAAAAAAGATTTTGCACAGAGAAACAGGGTCTGTTCATACTTGACTAAACCAAACTGTATATCTCTTTGATGATAATCTACTATAATCTACACAATGAGAATCTATTTCCATGTATAAGTATGCCCTGGAGCGCAAGTTCCTCACTTGGCCACACCAGCAGAAGTGGGGTGGCAGCATTAGAAACAACTGTATCTTCATCCACGCTCCCATGGGCCTGACTGATGCCACATCCATCTGTCATCCTGCATACGTTGCGCCAATTTATGACCTCACACACCGTGTGTGTGAAAGAGAGTCACGTCCTTTAAATTCCCTATACAGTTCATCCTCTCTCTCTCTGTATCTTAGCAGAGAACAAGCCAGTCGCCACTGCTCATCTCATTAAGTGAACAGAGAAACAAAAACACTCACGCAGACCAACACACACAATAATGATTCTAGTTTAAACCTCTCTGCAGGTTAAGAGCTTGATTATAGCGCTTTGGCTGTCAAAAGTCATTTTGGCTTGGAAAAATGGTAAACACGACAATTTGGGCTTTCTTGTTGATTTGATTCCTACTTGCTACATGGTGTGGAAGAAAAGCAGAGGTAATGAGTTGCTGCTGGTCATCCACTGATCATGTGGAGATGGATGTTTAGCGCTCGAGTTTGGTGCTTTTCGATTTCTAGGTTTGACCAAAATAATAAATGCGTTTAAGGAAATGATGTGACATGTGGCCAGTTATGGTTTTCCATACTAGGAAGTTGTGCTCTGCGTTTAACTCATCCAAGTGCATCCAATGGTGCCTTGCTCAAGGGTCTCACCTCAGACATGGTATTGAAGGTGGAGAGAGTGCTGGTAATTCTTTTACCCCACCTACCATCGTTGCCGAACCTGGGACTTTGAGCCCACAACCTTTGGGTTACAAGCCCTACTCCCTATCAATTAGGCCACGACTGCCCCCCGGGATGATGCACAACCAGTTGTTTCAACACAATCAACCCTGACAGATATGTGCAGGTCTAAAAGGTCTGCAGAATGCACCATTTGGAAATTGCATCTCGAATCTGAATAAAATAGTTTGAAATTCAAAGAAATTCCTATAACCATATATCCTATATACTTTTTCAAATATATCAACGGCTTTCAAGACAAGCATGTAAACAAATGTGTAGAAACATCTAGGAATGGTTAAAATTGTCTGGGTGTTATATGTGGATGAGAAGGTGTGCAGGTGTTGGCAGCTCTTTACACTGATAATTTAAAAAATCACAGTTTATGCTCACAGGCTTCCTCTCTGTCACAAACACACAACTTACCGAGCCAGTACTCTCCAGTGATTTTGCCAAATCCTTCCCTGTAGGAGTCCCACTCCCTGAAGAAGTTCACAGACCCATCCTCCCTCCGCTGGATTACCTGACAAAAAGAAGAAACACAATAATGATTAACTCTTTCACACAGAATTTTCTGTTATTTGTGAGGCAACGCTTCCCTGCCAAACACTGAATTGTCCGGTTTCCGTGTTCTCACTGTTATATGCTAAGGGAGTGTTATAATACATCTCCTGAATGAGTCTTGAATGTGTCGATCAAAAACGCAGACCAGGAAGACATCGAGTGTTTTTGGAATACTTATGAAAGGCATTTATTACATTTTTGCTTTGATATCCTTTGATACTACTGAATATAATCCAGATGTAGTATTTGATCTATATTCTGATATGAATATTCTGGGGGCCATGACATTTCTGCAGTTAAAATCTGCAAAAACGCTGTCTGTTGTTAGTGGGTTGCACGTTTAAACACTTTTTTTTACCACTGATGAACACAACAAATTACCACTATACCACTATTTGCATGCATATTTATTATATTACTTAAAAAAACCTTAATAAATAACTGAAGTGATGGAAATAATTTACAAGAACAATATTTCAAAGCTGTTCCACTACAGAGAGATGGAGCTGTGAAGAAAATGGGAAGAAACTATTTTTAATGACATCCATCATTTCGAGAGATGCAAAACATAAAACCATTTCACCATTTTATTCTTTTTAAACAGGAGATGTTAATAATCTATTAATAAATAGGATATTATTAAACATTATATAATAATATACTAAGAATTTAGTCTTCTTCACTGTGAATAAATCGTCATCTTCACATGAGAAACTATCACTGTCTAACTTGGGTTATTATGTTTGTATGTAGGATCATATACTTTTGAATAAAGTAGGCCTGCTGTATGATTTTAGGGCTCTTCCTCAGGGTAAATCCACGATAATAGTGAATGACTGAACTCTCTCAGCAGAGACTGGTATGAGACCTGAACAAACATAATGATGGAACAGCTCAGCACTGTGATCTTAAGGATAATATAATTAAACAAAGTATGATATTTTCAGCTAGTCAAGAAGAGTGACTCAAAGGGTAGAACTTCATAATCCATTTGTGTATAGACAGTCACATACTGTACAGTGCCATGCAAGTTTCAAATAATTAAAACACTAGTATTTTTACCAGCTAAAAATGGGTTATTTCTACAATTGCTTTAATGAATAAACAGAAAAAACTGAAATAGACTAAATCCAGAAGAAATGTCTCCAAGATGCTTCAAGAGACCAATCTTCAACTTTAATCGGGGACACCCCTACAACTTAGTATTAATTACTGGATCATTATCTTATATTGGACCAACATTTCTACTAAACAATCTTAGATTAAACACTAACCCTAACAAACCCCTACTGTACAATTAGGGCTGCACGATTTGGGAAAAATGTCACTTTGCGATTATTAAGGTCAAAATTGTGATTTGCGATTACGATATGATATATACAGTAAGTGGTTTGACTCAACTTGCTTGTTATCAAGGAAAATGCACACACAGATTACTAATAATGCTGAAATCTGTATT
>JAUMHP010000046.1:7929530-7949070 GCA_032361065.1 Enteromius trimaculatus
CTTTGACGTCTGCAGCGTACGGACAGATTCTTCACAATAAAGTGAATTTTGCTTCCAATCCAAAGTTTTCTCCTGGTCTCTCTGAAGAAAGTTCACAACACCGTGATTACAAACGTATAAACTATTTATTTTTATTTATTTTTTTTTTTTATACAGCATACCATACCATACCATACTGTCTGGTTTTGCTTTGTTTTAGTCAACAAAAATAATTCCAAAAACAGGCACAACAGTGTTTTGCGTCTCTGAGGAACATGACGGCGTTTCATTCATGAATCAATCAAACGTTTATAAGATTCAAATAAGTCACAATGACTCATTGGTTAAAAGTGATATGCTACCTCCTACTGGCGTTTTTTTACATTTACTTTTTTCATTATTAAAATAATTTAAAATACAGAATATGAAGATTATCAAAAACTTTAGGAGTCAACTGTCTATGGTAGCTCTTAATATACCAGCACATTAACACACTCAGCAAAATACTGTCTAATTATTGTTATCGATTACATCAAAAATATTGAAACATAATTTTTTGTTAGTATCGCACAGCATGACATTATTAACCACACCCCTCGTCCCTCTAAATGTTCAGAAGGAAATGCCTACTTTACTACATCCAATCAATTCAAAGTAGAAAAAACAAGACACACCCTCTGTTTTCCTTATTAAATAGTTTGTTCTTCTCTGAAGCATATCACAATACGGAAGTAAAATCAGTCACAAACCTTCGGGTTCCTCCAGACTTTAATGGACAGGTATTTTACTTTTTCCTTAACTTTATGTTGTTCATTGTTCATAAAACTAATTTGGAACAACAAGAGGGTGAGTTAATTATGTAAAATATCCATGCACAGTCCTTAAGCTTTTATATTGGAACTGAAATATGCTTTAAATAAAGATGTGAATTTGACCTTAAACAAACCATGCTTTAAGTATCTCTGTTAGAAAAGTAAAACACTTCTTTAAAAATTAAATGTGATCCACGGGAAAGGCTGAACAGGTTGAAATAAGCTCATGTCAGGCTGATTCTGTTCTACATCATTCCAGCTACTCACATGGGTTTCTCAGCTCGATGGTTTCTGCCTCTGTGGTTCTGCCGTTCTTGTCTGTCTGTCAGTGCAGGACATCAGTGAGAGGTTTGTAATTATCTGCGACGCTCCCTTGAGCTCTGCACTGGAACTTCCCAGTGTTGTGGTTGTCCATGGCTGGCATTCACAGAAGGCCAGAGGGAACAGGGAAACAGAGCCACACTGGAAGCCACTGTAAATAACAACCAATCGTGTCCCCACAGGCTGAATCAGGATATGTTACTGAGCTTCAAACCTTAAGGGAGAGAGAATGACTTTCTGCTAGTATCTTAAGTGGTGTGTTTTTTTACTGTTGGCCACCATTAATTTCCATTGTGATTTTTTTACTATTCCATTTTTCTTTCTCATAAATTTTGCTAACTCACGCTATGCCTCATACAGTAGTTGCACAAGAATGTACAGTTCACACAGACAAGAAATCATCAGTTTTGAGAGACACGTTTGGTTATAGTGAATCGTAACATTTGAATCCTCTTGACAGCCCCCCACCCCACTTTTCATTATTCAACCCAGCTGTCTCTGGCCGTAACTCAAACATATAACAAGCTGACCTTTTGAAAGCATAACAACTATATTTTAAATTCATGTCATTTCTCTCATTCCACAACCCCATCGTTTGAAAGCTATAGAGAAGCATCCTTCTGTTGAGCAGGAAAAATGGATTGAAGACAACATTTTTTTTTTAATAGTACTGCATTAATCCCAACCCCTGCTTAAAAAAAAAAAAATTAATTGCTTTGCACTTTCTTACAAAAATATTTAGCAAGAGTCCTATCGTCCTATCGTCATTTTCAACAACCATCTTGTTTAAATGCCACATACTGGGAAACAGCATTTAAGTACGTCAGAAAGCACCATTTGATATTTAAAGATTAGGTTAGAGTTAAAAAAAACTGATAATGTGGGAAGAGGTAATTCTCATCTGGAGTTGGAACTACTGCCTGGATGATTCTCAAAAGACACAGTCAAGATTCTTGTCTTACTTTGGTCTAGTTCAATGTTCTTTATACCAGTTTCAATGTTAATTCAAGCTGCAAAAGTTCAGAGGCTAGTTTTATTAGCTGTGCTTAAGTTACTTACCCTAGCTAGATATTTCTGTGGTTAGCTATCTGCTCTCAGTTGTCTATTCTCAGTTGTGTAGCTATGGATGAAACACAGCTCGAACAGCGATCACTTTCAAACCAAGCAGCTTTCTGTTGCACAATGCAGCAAATTTGCATATACATGACATACATGACATTTATTTTACACTATTCTATTCCCAATAATCCCAGAGGTTTTAAAATATTCAACATTTAAATATAATAATAATTGAAGAATTGGAATCATGTTTAAAAGCACATCAATGAGCTCATGTTTTACCAGACAGACTTCAATCCTTTCACATGATTATACTGACATTTGCATGTGTTTGAAGATTTTGAGAGATAATATAAATACTAATTTTCACTATGCTTACTAAATCAATAAATAATATATTTTATGACTACAATATTTTGTTAGGAGCTTTATTGCAAACCCTGTCTTAGTCCAAAAACAACAACAAATGGAGCAACAAAATAAAGTACAAACAAACTTACTAGCAGTTACTAAGCCCATAGTGTGATATATGCGTCCCTTTTTAAGCCAAATATACAAACTGGTTTGGATCTGCGCATTCTTTAATGGAGATAGTTGTAAGGGAAAACTATGTAAACAAAAATACTACTAGTACAATAAAAACAAGACAAGAAACTTTAAAATGACATTTGGTGAATAATAAATACTTGAGCAGGTGATATTGTCCACCTATTCAAACTTTATCCTGTAATTAAATTAAGTTTTCAAACCAATTTCGGGAGGAAGGGCTGACGATTATTAGACACGGCTGGCACCATTTACTAATCAATCCCTCTTCCATCGTAAGCCAATCCAATCCTTAGCTCGCCACTATAAATAGTCTAGTTTTAGTATAAGTATTTTTAGTATTTATTCATCGGAATTGAACAATTGAAGAGACATGCGTCAAACTCGATGTCTAACTTTGACTCGTCTGCCTAACTCTGCGAGGACCCGATTCCTCAGCCTGCCATCCAACAACCTGCTACCGCTCAAGCTCAACCCTCAGCCCTCAGTCCCGTCTGAGCCTCCAAGAGAGCCTGCGGTGGCTAGCAGATCAATGCGGCTCGCAACAACTTCCCCAGTGAGATGCCATCTCGTCTTGCATTAGCATACCGCTTCTCTCCCTGCCAGTCAAGCTGTCTAAACTCCGAATACTCGTCCAAGCTGGCCCAGCCAATTTTCCGTCCCACCGGAATTCCCACGGGAGCTTGCGGCTTCCATTCAAGGCTGCAAGAGGCACGATCTCTCTCTCCATTCTTCTCCCCTCAGAGCAAACTTTTAACTAAAGAACCCACGCCACTCACCTCTCGCAGGCTGCCCCCTTTAATTCCTCTGCCCAGATGCAGAATAAAGCCCAGTGTTGCCAACCTCTCCAGGCGAAGCAGCAAGCCAGCTCATACATGCTAGAAGTCGCAGATGACATCATACGTAATCCGTATAGTTCTATGCCAACGTGGCAATCATTTTTCTTCTCTGTGATCACTTTATGTATTTAATGCACTCAATTCTCAACACTACGTTTCAATGATTTAAGTTTTTATCAACCCCTGTCAATATTATTGATCTGTCCACTGAATTGTTATTATTTTCCCGTCCCATTTTTTTCTCCTATAATCTATAATTAGGCCTGATGCATGGATTCCACCTGGGAGTTTGCAGCCTCCCCTCCCATTATTTGATCTGCACCTCCTCTTCTATCTCTCCTATCAATCCTCCCACAAGGCGGCCCGCATAGAGGATCTTCTATAGACCTCTGCCGGGGCCACAACCTCTCAAGGGGCAGCCTTGGTGGTCTATCCACCTCTGCTGAGGCTTTCTTACCCCTATTTCCTCTCCTACCTATCACACTATCCACTGCTCTACCAACCTTTCAAGCTGCCTCTCCCTCCAGGGTCTCCCTCGAACAGCCAGCCTCATCACCTCGCTCTCCTCTTCCCTAACCAGCCAGCAGGCCGCTTTATCCCTCCCCTACCTCAGTGGTTTCCCATCACCTTACCACTGAGGCACCTGTCTCCGCAGAGGCCAGCTCCACCTTCACAGAGGTCTTTCCACTATCCTATCCGCCTCCTCTAAGGCCCGTCCGCACAGAAGTCCTCCTATCTACCTCTGTTGGGACATCCTGCTCGCCACCTCCGCAAAGGCTCACATCCTCTTATCTCCGCAGAGGTTTCCTCTTCTGTCCTATCACACCTCCACAGAGGCCAGCCCGCACAGAGGTCCTCCTATCCACCTCTGTTGGGGCTTTCTTTCCTTTTCTCTCCTCCCCAACCCCGCCCACCACACTTCAGCTGAGGTCTTTTGCTCTGTCCTATCAACCTCTAAGGCAGCCTGCACCAGGTTCTTTCCTTACTCCTCGGTAGAGGCTTACCGTTTTCTCCCCACCATCTACCTCAGCTGAGGTCTTTTACCTTATGCTTTTGCCTCCCCAGAGGATAACCCTCACAAAGGCAGACATCTCCTCACCTATCTTTCAGTTTTCTTTCTATCACCTCCTCTAAAGGTAAGCCTGCGCAAGGTTCCTCTTCTATCCAGCTTGCTGAGGTGTTCTCCCTCACAATTTCAGTCCCCCCCTGGCCCCCTCAGCCGAGACCTCCACCCTTTCCTATACACCTTCTCTAGGCTGTCCTGCCGAGACCTCTATCTCCTCCGCAGAGGCCTTCCCACTACTGCCTCTGTCGAGGCCGCCGCCCTCTCTGCTGAGGCATCACCCCTCCCCAACTCTGCTGGGACCCATCCCCTCTCTGCCAAACCCGCAGAGATCACCTTCCCTCCTCAGCCGATGACGCTTACCTCCACAGATGTCCCTTTCCCACCTCCGCTCCCCTCCTCTGCTAGGGCCGCCCCTTCCCCAACTTTGCAGGGTCCTTCCCTCCTTCCCCACCCCTGCGAAGCCCCCCTTCTCATATCTGAGGCGCCACCTCAGCCAAGGTCCCCTTAAACTTGAACTCTGAGCTGACTTACCAAGAGATTAAAAACTCGGTTTCAGAACAGCTGTCAATCAACTCTAAAAATGGATAAAACCTGCTACTGACCAGGTTAGGTTCACAGAGTAAGTTACCACAGTAACTAACTCTGAGTAAAAGTTACTTCTCTTTCAGAAACAGGCTTGAATTACCCTGCTTTCTCGAGTTTGACAAACCTGCCATTTTGAAACGGAAAACTCAGAGTTTGTCTTATTTCAGGGTTAACATACTCTGAGTTTTCACTTAACCTCTTTTCTGAAACGGGCCCCTGGAGGCTTTTATTGGAAAGCTTCCCTTTATATTGTTTGTACAAAAAAATAGTGCCCTAAATGTTCATGAAAAAATAACCCCTCTGAAAATGAAAGTAATCAAGTATTATAAGACATTACAAAAAATATTTTGTCACATCCACGTCAGGCTCCACGCTCACTCATTCCCACAGTCATCTATGCTCACTATCATCAGCTTCACCTGTCACCGCACCACCTGCCTCTAATCAAGACCTCATCAGCATGTCAGCATTCTGTTCAGTTTTATTCACCATCCGCGCTGTAAATAAAGACACTGTATTTCACTCACCTCTGTCTGCCTCTTGACATATGTACACATACATACATTATTAGCAGCTTTTTTTCATAACAATGTGTCAGCATTAGTGCAATGTACCAAAACACTTCTTAAAAACCACCAAATGAATAATTGCGATAACAAGCTATGGTATGAGATTCCTCATGCACTGCTGTGCTTATCTGCCAATAAATACAACTATCATCAATATAGAGCTTTTTGTATTTCACTGAAATAGCCTGTCTTTAGCATTTGTTCTCACCACTCTTTCCCCATTTCGATCTGATTTGATGATGCATGGCACTATACCATCAAATTAAATCTAGCAGAAAAACAAGTTTAAAAGAGCTTTGTTTGAAAACAAATGCTTTGTTGCTAGGGAACAGCTGTCTGAGTTGTTTTTCTTTTCCTTCTCTCACTCTCTCTGTATTAATGAATGTTTTTGTAGAAGGGACTGGACGGACCAGAGTTTTTGACATCCCTACTAAAATGTAGATGAGATTTTATATATGGACTCACAGCAAAGTAAATTAAGCTAATAATGTTCTCTTTATACCTTCTATATATAGGCTACTTTGGAAAAGATTTTCCTGTCTGGCTGGGCTGTTAAATGTCTTAATCAAAAAGTTTCTGCTGAACAGTTAAGAGAAACTCACTCCACTGAAACTATGCTGAAAGTAAACTGAGAAACTTTAACATTTTCAGACTCTCCAGAGGGTTTGTATGCCTAACAATGTGTCCCTTAGCATGAAGTGAAAAAACTGAGCTTGGCTGTAGCAGGAGGGTAAAGAACCCACATGAAGGCTTGTGTATGCGTATGAGTCTGTTCCATTGAATCAATATAAACTCTTTCATTTCAAGCTATTCTAACAAATTGACAAACAAGACATTTAGCAGAAAAGGAGATGAAGAATGGTTAATCGAGGATAGGAGGTGAGCAAAAGCATAAGATGCATGGCAACGAACAAAAGAGTATATAATAAAATACTAAAAGCAGAAAAGAGAGATGGCAGGCTTTGAAAAGTATTGAGGAGGTAGTAACGATTTTTATAACTTTTTTGTTTTCTATGCACTTACCTTCTGTCAGAGCTTCTCAAAGGGGAGGGACATGAAAATACATTCAATTAAAGAAATCCAAATGTCATTGTGTTTTAGATACTTTGAAAAAGAAGGAAAACTTTTTAAACAGTATGTTTGAAGTAATAACCGTAAAGGCAGTCGGTTGTCATAAGACGAACAAAAACATGAAACAACCAATAACTAAAATGACTGTGGTTCTCAACCAGAAAAAAAAGCTTTTTTCTTCAATGGAACACAAAGGTTTTAACTACATTTGTAAGGAAATAAATATTTTGTCAGGTGCACAAGGTGAGGCCTTGTGGAGCGAGCGCACACTTTTTGTGTTGGATACATCTCTGAAAGAATATGGCTACAAAGTTCCATTTATATACTTTCATTTTTAATGTGTGAATAAAAGAATTAAAGTTCCTTCCTGCTGTCCAGCCAGCAAACACTAAGACACTCTCATCTGTCTAAGAGTGATGGATGCTCCCTTGTTGCCTTTTTCGTCAGCTCCAGCAGTTTGGGATCTTTAAATCACAACTGACATTGTTTGCAGAGATTAATAGTTCATAGTCAAAGTGTGTATGAGTGATTGTTGTTGTAACCGAGGAGCAAGCGTTCCAAACCAGCAGAGAATTACTGTCAAGATTTGATGTGTGTCATCTATACAAATATACAATGAAAGCCCATAAATTATTCTAGCATTAGAGAATGGATGTCATCTGGCATTTGTTTGTGTTTTTACATTTTAAACCCTAATTGAGAATATGAATTTGAAAAGGTATCAAACACATTACTATGAAGTTGTGCGTGCGTGGTTGTGACAGTGATGTGATATTAAAGGTTTTTTAAAGGACCATTACTGCATTTTATAAATAGAAAATTTTGTTTTTTTGTTGGTAGCATTGATAAGAACTGTCTAAATACAAATACTTAGTTATCCATTTCATGCTCAGTAGAAAACAATCCTTTATAAGAAGCCAGTTTGAAACTCTCCAAAATAAAGGTACCTAAGCTGTCACTCGGGCAGTACCTTTTCAAAAGCTACACTTTTGTACCTATTATGTTCTAATATGTATACTTTAGGTACACCTTTAAGGTACCATATAATGGACCCTTCAGGTAAAAACTTGTTCCTTTTAAAAAGGTACTTCCCCAGTGACAGCTTTTGTACCTTTATATACAAGTGTATAAGAGGATGAAAGAACAGATTTAAATATTTCTCTATAGAGCATTGCTTTTGCATATAAAAATTGTGTACTGTAGCTGTGAAATCTGACCATTTGTAAAAAAAAAAAAATAAAAAAAAATAAAAAACACTTACTGTTTCTCTGTTGTTCCTGAGAGCATTCATGAACACCCTGATTTGGTAAAGCTCCAGACATCCACTGAGTAAACAAAAGTAGCTAACTATGATGAAGGCATGACTCATGAATATTGTGACGGGAAGCCCCGTAGCTCATCAGTGTCGGCCTGGCAGTCATGGGAAGCACCTGGGATCAATCACTGCGGGCCAATCGGTCACGGGAAGACCAGGCTTAAATACCGCTGCCAAGCCACCAGTAAAACTGAGTACTGACTCAGAACTAACGCACGCTGCCGCTTAGCTCATGCTGTCTCTTTGTTCCCTCTACCAGAATCCAGCCCGTGACCGCTTGGCCTTGCTTCACCCACTTACCTGGACACTTGGCTTCACGGACACACCGAGCACCTGGAAGAAGGAAGAGCACCAGGAGATCCACCCGGGCCCTCACCCTCTCCCGCATTTCATCATTAGGAATGGGCTGCTGTACTGTGTCGCAGAGCGAAGGGGGGAGGAAAAACAACTTCTGGTGGTCCCTAGATCCAAGACTGAAATTATCCTGGAACTCGCTCACTCTCATCCGCTGGCAGGTCACCTTGGAGCTCAGAACACCCTGCAGCGGATTCGCGACCGCTTCCACTGGCCCGGGATGGACGCAGAAGTGAAACGATTCTGCCAAGCCTGCCCGACCTGCCAGCGGACGTCACCATGGAAACCCCCCCCCCCCAGCCCGCTCATTCCGCTACCCATCATCTGGATGCCCTTCGAGCGGATCGGGATGGACCTCATGGGGCCGCTGCCAAAGTCCGGCCGGGGGCATGAACACATCCTGGTCATCGTGGACTACGCCACCCGGTACCCGGAAGCCGTGCCTCTAAGGAAAGCAACAGCGAAAGCAGTGGCCCAAGAACTGTTCCTGCTGGCCAGCCGGTTCGGCCTCCCCTCCGAGATCCTGACCGACCAGGGTACCCCCTTTATGTCCCGGCTAATGGCAGACCTCTGCCGGCTGCTGAAAGTCAAACAACTCAAGACATCGGTGTACCATCCCCAGACCGACGGCCTCGTCGAGAGGTTTAACCAAACCCTTAAACAGATGCTGCGGCTGGTGGCATCCGAAGACCGCAAGGATTGGGAACGTCTGCTCCCCTACGTGCTCTTCGGCATCCGCGAGGTGTCCCAAGCCTCCACAGGGTTCACCCTGTTTGAGCTCCTCTTCGGACGCCAGCCCAGGGGCCTCCTCGACGTTGCCCGAGAAGCCTGTGGAACAGCAGCCGGCAGCCCATCGAACGGTCGTTGAACACGTCACGGAGATGAGGGAACAAATCGACCGGGTCATGCCATTAGTCCGGGAACATCTGGTCCACGCTCAGCAAGCACAACAACAGAGGTACAACCGGGCGGCCCAACTATGGGCTTTCCAGCCGGGAGATAGGGTGATGGTCCTGGTGCCCACATCCGCCTGCAAATTTATGGCCCAGTGGCAGGGGCCATACACCGTCATGGAAAGAGTTGGAGAAGTTAACTACCGGGTCCGGCAGCCAGGCCGCAGACAAGAGACCAAGATTTACCATGTGAATTTGCTAAAGAAATGGGTAGGGGACCGTGGCCACACTTTCGCTCCACGAGCCCGTGGTTGTAGACACCAATCCCCATCTGTCGGCCGCCCAGAAGACAGAGCTGCAGCACCTTGTCGGTCAGTTCCAGGATGTGTTCTCCAAGTCCCCCGGCCACACCACTGTGATCCAGCACAACATCATCACTCCTCCAGGCACCATCGTCAGGCAGCGGCCCTATCGAGTCCCAGAGGCCCGCCGGCAAGCTATCGAGGAGGAGATTCAGAAGATACTTAAGCTGGGGATAATCGAGCCCTCCAGGAGTCCGTGGTGCAGCCCCATCGTCCTCGTCCCAAAGCCCGACGGCACCGTCCGGTTCTGTAACGACTACCGCAGGTTGAACGAAGTGTCCCAATTCGACAGCTACCCCATGCCACGGGTGGATGAGCTCCTCGAACGGTTGGGAAGGGCCCGGTTTATCAGCACCCTAGACCTTACCAAAGGCTATTGGCAGGTCCCCCTCGCAAAGGACGCCAGGGCCAAGACGGCCTTCTCAACCCCCTACGGCCACTGGCAGTACCGGGTCCTTCCCTTCGGCCTGCACGGAGCTCCAGCAACACTATAGATGTTTTATCCCCAGCTTCTCCTCCTTAGCTGCCCCTCTGACAGACCTGACAAGGAAGGGGCATCCGGAGAAGATTGTCTGGACTCGGAAGACGGAAGAGGCGTTCCAGGCCATCAAGCGGGCCCTCACCACGGAGCCGGTGCTCCGGGCCCCGGACTTCAACTGCCCCTTCCTTCTACAGACGGATGCTTAAGACACGGGACTCGGGGCCGTGCTCTCCCAGGTCCAGGAGGGAGAGGAGAATCCGATCACCTACATCAGTCGGAAGCTGACCCAGTCCGAGAGAAACTACGCTGCAGTGGAAAAGGAAGCCCTGGCCATCAAGTGGGCGGTCCTGGAGCTCAGGTACTACCTCCTAGGCCGTAAGTTCACTCTCTTAACTGATCATGCTCCCTTGCAGTGGATGGCCCGGGCGAAAGACACCAACGCCCGGGTCACGAGGTGGTTCCTGACGCTCCAGGACTTTCGCTTCGACGTACAGCATCGGCCGGGGAAGTTGAATGCTAACGCCGACGGACTCTCTCGGATCTGGGCAGCTTATTCAGGTCTGTCAGGGGTCACTCCCCACCCACCCCCTGTCTCCCCTCTTTGCAGATCCACCCGGACCAGGACGCCGCTTAGGGGGGGGAGTGTGACGGGAAGCCCCGTAGCTCATCAGCGTCACCCTGGCAGTCATGGGAAGCACCTGGGATCAATCACCGCGGGCCAATCGGTCACGGGAAGACCAGGCTTAAATACCGCTGCCAAGCCACCAGTAAAACTGAGTACTGACTCAGAACTAACGCACGCTGCCGCTTAGCTCATGCTGTCTCTTTGTTCCCTCTACCAGAATCCAGCCCGTGACCGCTTGGCCTTGCTTCACCCACTTACCTGGACACTTGGCTTCACGGACACACCGAGCACCTGGAAGAAGGAAGAGCACCCGAGCACCGCACGCCAGCCAGCGAACCACCGTCACTTCAGTTGGTTTTTGTTCACTCATTGTAATAAATCCACCCTTCGGGGATTTCACCAAGCTCCCTTGTTGCGTTGTCTTTGCCTGGCGGCGACAATATTAATTACATCTCTGGATGCTCCAAAGTTGCCCATCATGACCTATTCATTTTAAAGTGATAGTTCACCCATAAATTAAAATGATTTGTCTTTTATTCACCTTTAAAGCATTCTAGGTGTATGTGACTTTCTTCTTTCAGAAGAATCCAATCAGTGTTATAATAAAAATTGTCCAGACCCCTCCCTTCGAATAGGTTTCAAAAGGTGAATGAGCTGAGTGTTTCAGATGTTCTGCTCCCTTTCCTACTTCGCCAGCGATGGTGTTTTTCTGTGTCGAGTGGATTGCCACATCAGGTTGCACTACCCCCCTGTTGTGTGATTGTGGAGAATTCCCCTCCAAGGACTCCTCCCACCGGGACAGCCTGGACCAGCTGTTTGCTTTGGTGCTCCCCCGACGATCAAATGTCTATCGCTGCATCAGAATCTCAGTCAGAAAGTTCTGAAAGTGAAGTTCCAGCCGGCACAGTGTCCACTGGATGTTCCACTGTGCCGGAGACAGATCTAGAACTGAAAGCCAGGTCCCTGCGCAGCCCTGCCACAGGCACATCGGTGGTCCTGTTGGTGCCGCTAGTTCAGTCTCTGGAAGCTTGAATGAAGCTTACCAGTCCGTCTTGTTGGCTTTTCCGGACCATTCGACTCGGCTATGCAATTAATTTTGCCCGGCGTCCCCATAAAGTTTAGCAGCGCAATATTGCGCATGCCCCTGTCTTGCGGGCACAGTTTGTGGTACTTCTTGCAAAGAACGCAATTGTGCAGGTCCCTCTAGCCAATATGAATACAGGGTTTTACAGCCCTTACTTCATAGTGCCCAAGAACGGTGGTGGGTTATGGCCGATCCTGGATCTGCAAGTTTTAAACCAAGCATTTCACAGGCTCCCGTTCAAGATGCTGGCGCAATCAGGCCCTCACTCGTTGAATCCTTGAGAACCAGTAGTGGGCTGGGGTCCTTGTGGAGTATCTGAAAGGAATCCATGTGTGTATTCCATGGTTAAGACCTAAAGCCTGTGTTTTCCCAGCAGACCCTCTGGGTTCAATCACTTCCAATTTTCCATATGCACTGAAATACTGTGAGTGTCCATGTGAGTATAAGTTCTGAGACCTCCTAAGGGGAAGGCTGGACTTCCGTACATCTCTGTTCAAAAGAACGGGGATGTTCCCAGTGTTCCAGTTTACTGAATCGGTAGTGAATGTGCTTTATAACAGTATAACAGTAGCTGGCCTCTTGTGGTGAGCCACGGCCTATGCCAGACAGAGGGGGCTTGGAGGCTCCCACAGGACACTGGAAAGGGCAGCGTCCATGGTGTTTTGGTAGGTCATATCCAACATAACTCGGAGTGACCGACTGAAAGGGAATGTCTTGGTTACGTCTGTAACCCTAGTTCCCTGAAGAAGGGAATGGAGACGTCACCAGCTCGGCTCCTCAGCGAAAACCTGAATATGCGCTGCACCAGCTGCTCATTTATACTCACGCTGTGAACAGCTGCAGCTTGATGCAATCAGCACATGCCAATGTTCATTGGCTTGTTTTAATATACTCAAAGTGGATTGATCTCTCAAAGCGAGATCCCAATGTCGTCTGTCATATCCGACGTGACGTCTCCACAGACGGCAGACGTGAGAGAAAAGTGCTTATTAAGTTTGAAATATGAATATTTATCATACAAAAATGCATGGATTCGCTACTGGGGGACTTAATTCACCCCCCAGAGCCATGTGAGGGACATTTTATTACAAATACGTGTTTATTATTTAACTTTTTCAGAAGTGTAATGGCTATCACCTGTTTTAGCCCAAAGCTCAAAGGCTTAGAGGGGTCTGGACAGTTTTTATTATATCTCTGATTGGATTCGTCTTAAAGAAGAAAGTCACATAGACCTAGGATGGTCAAAGGTTATTAAAAAAAAGGGTAATTTTCATTTTTGTGTGAATTAATCATTTAGTGAATGTTTTGCAAATAACATAATTTTGAGCTGGACACTGGATCACTGGACGAACTAATCATGTACGGCTGGAGGCTCATTATCTAAATCATCCGCTTGTTAATTTGCACTAATCAAATCCCTTTCCCCTCACTACAAATATCCCCATTTTCCTTTCTCCTGCATCTTGCTTTTGTGCACCCCGCTCCCAACCCCTTCTCCACATTTCACGCCTTCTTCCGGGGGGCAGACATTCCCCTCTTGTTATTAAGTTGTTACTTAAGTGCTGTACTTTTAAAAATCCTAATCCTCGCTCACTGTTGACAATTACTGCTACTACAATTACTGCTCTTTAAACTTCCCCAAATGAAAGCTTTTGCACCTTACTTATCTTCCACCAAATATTTTAAGAGTTCAGAAGCCTAATTATTGTCAGTCTCAGAGAACCATGACCTTGTGTACTCCATAGTACCTTATCTTTAAAAACATTAATAAAACTTCACTCCGTTAGCATCTTAAAAGCATCTGGTAAAAACTCCATAGAATCAACCATTCTTGTCCCATCATCCCAAGCATCCTCTCCAATTTAGGCCATGTTCGAAAATCTCCTGTGATGTGAATCTGCAAACCCTCCTGTAAAAATGCTGCTCCTTAATACTCAGTCATTGTTGAACAAGTCCCTTCTGCACAGCATGGTATTGTGATAGTGATTACGCTATTCTTAACGGAACAGCTCCCCCAGGACATCAGCACATTGAAAAGATGCCCTGCCAATGTGTAGTGTGCAGTTATACCGTATGCTGTTTTTAAAAAAAACACTAGCAATCCATGCCTTTTCCATGCCCTCCTACTGTGTTAAACTTTGCCTTGCAACTACATTGGCCATGTTAAACAATTACTTAACTAACACAGAAATCCAGCACTGTATTTTGCGTCAAGGAATGAAGTAGAACTTATTTCCAGCTCTAAGCAGTGCCCTCATGGCAAATAGATTTAATTTTCTGTTCTAAAATATAAATAAATACATAAAAAAATAAAGCACTTTTATTAAAATTACATCCAGTACAGATAAAACAATGATTGTTTTGACTTTTACGTTACAGGCAATAACTTATATATAACCAATATTTAAATTCCATATTTTGCCTAAATAAATAACACAATAAAAAACACTATTTAGTGCTGTCAAAACAATTAATCCTGAATAATCCTATCCAAAATAAATGTTTTACTGTGTACATTATATATATATATGCACACACACACACACACACACACACACACACATGCAGTATATATGTTTGTAATGTTTACATGCATTTACGTATATATTTATATAATTAATATTTAAAAATTGTAATTTAATTAATTAAAAATTAACCATTGCAATGTGTAACCATTGCAACAACTTGTTGGATTTTTTATTTATTTTTTTGTTACAAAAAATAAGAATCATCAAAAAACAACAACAAGAATCAAATGCTGTCCAATTCGAGTATTGACTTGGTTCTCCTTTGTTGTTGTCATCTTACAGAAGCTCACATTTTGGATAAAAACTTTCTATTGCAATGCCTTCAAGAGCTGATAGTCAAATCAGCATTGTAGATGTAACAATTCAAAGAGTTAATGTTCAATGCCTAAAACAACTGAATTCAATAATGCAGTTTTAGCCAATAAAACTTTTTTTAGACAAGCCCTACAATCCTGTTATCAGTAGGCATATCATCCCTCTTTCAATCTTGCAATCAACTCTCCCTTCAAAAACAAATAATCATTTAAAAAGGCGGTTTCAAAAATTCTGAAAAATGTATTCATGCCTGTATGTATCTTTCTGCTTCAACCAACCATGCCAAAGCTATCCTTGGAGGGATGCCTAAAAGCTCCCTAGAAGGCTAAAAAACAGAAACTTTGCCAGAACAAGGAGGACAGCTCATTTCACCCCCAGTCTTGGCAAATTTACACTGACTACCTTTATAATGAGGGAAATAAAAAGTCCAGACTGTTAACCCGATAAAATACTTCAATATATTAACGTTATTCATTATTAACAAGTATATCTGGATTTAACTATAAGAAATAAAGATCAAAAGCGCAAAGTGAAAAGTGTCTGATAGGAAAAACAGGTTCATACGACCTTAGACCAAGTAATCAAACCAAATATGAAAACATGAAAAAGAGTTAATACTCAAATCTGAAGTAACCCATAATTAGACGTTTTGAAAATAATTGAAAAGTATTCAAAAACAAGCTAAAAAAAAGGAAAGACTGAATGTACTGTGAGCTTGTTTGAATAAAAGCAACCATTTCTGTGCTCATGATGATCTAGATTCCTGAAGGCCATGTTCTTGGAATCGTGTTCAGAATTGCAGAAATCATATTCTGAGAAGAAAGAAAACATTCTCACTTGAATAAAAATCAATCTGTGGCATGCACTTGACTCTGAGTAATGTGCGAGATGGCCTAGCAAGATATATTGTATAATGTGGGAGACTGTAGTATAGGTCTGTTTGGAGAGGTCTGAGCAAATGGCAGAGCTGTACAAACCCATGAGGAAGTGCACTGGTGGCATGTGCAGTGCATAACACCATGCAGAAAAATGGTCTGGTTCTTTACCCTGACCCCAACTTAAATGATAACCCTGACAATGGCCTTCGCAAAATGATGAAAAATACCTCAGCAGAGTTTTGCTGTAATAAGTCAAATGTAAATTTTAAAAGCTCTGTCAGTAATCCTATGATGACAGATTTTTTTTTCTGTTCTGTTGTTATCAACATTCTCAGCATCTATACCCCATATAATCTATGACTTTTAATATTGTCTAGTACTGTTAATATATATGATGTTACATCAACATCACATGCATCTTCACTAATTATCAACAGATGAGGTCATGCATAATAAAAAGGAATTGCAAGCCACATTTATAGTTGTTTTAAGGTATAGGTATTTCTTGTGAGTATGTTAAAGTAATAGTTCACCCAATGATTTGAGGGTTAGTAAATTATGAAAGAATTAAATATTTTGTGCATACTAAAGGATAGTGATACCAATAGTGTGATGAAGCACTAGAGTCGTCGGAATCCATTTGCAGGCTTTTATTAAGAGAGTAGTCAAACAGGCGGAAGTCAGTAAACAGGCAGACAGTAATATCAATGAGAAGGCAGTAACTCGTGGTCGTACAGGCAGATAGTTCAGGGTAGGCAGCAATCATTAATAATCCAAAAACAGGCAGAATAGGTCAGGGCAGGCAGCGAGAATAAAGTCTGAATAAACAATCCAAAAATCACACCAGAGAATCAAACAGAGAAAATGCTCAGAATTGTCACAATAGTAAATAAGACTTTGCGTAGAATAAGCGTCTGCATGGTGCTTTTAAAGGGCAGATAATGCCGAACACCTGGCGGAAGCCAGCGGCCCAGGTGCGTGGGGGAAAAAGGTCTGTGGGGAAACACTAATACTCCAGAGAGCGCCACAGAGGTGCGGCTGGTGACAGACCCCCCCAAACAAAGAGACATGGGAAGGTTGGTGAGATACTATATGTGGCAGGTAAGTCTAATCTATAAGATACTGGTGTTATTTTTCTTTGAATTTGAAATGGACCCACATACCTGGGATTTAACTTTCGGCAGTAGGCGTAACCTGAGGTCTTGGGTGGAGAGCCAGACCCATTGTCCTGGTTCATATGGTGGGTTGGGTCGACGGTGTCAGTTGGCTTGGGTAACTACTCATCAGATGGCCCTCTGAAGGTGAATATGAGCAACCTCCCAGGTTTGTTCACTGCGTTGCAGCCAGTGATCGACTGAGGGAAGCTCTGAAGGTTCTCCTGACCAGGGGAAGAGTGGCGGTTGAAATCCTAAGATACTCTGAAATGGAATCATGTTAGTTGAAGGTTTACGTAAAGAATTCTGGGAATACTACGCCCAGATCAGGAACTGGCTCCAGTCGCCCTGATTGTTGTGGCAGTAGGTCCTCAGAAAGCGGATGAGTTCCTGGTTCGTGCGCTTAGCCTGGCCATTAGTTTCAGGATGGTACCCCAAGGTAAGGCTCACATTAACGTTCATTTGTGTGCAAAAGGCCTTCCATACCCTTGATGTGAATTGTGGTCCCCTGTCAGAGACTATGCCGTCAGGAAGACCGTAATATCGAAAGACCTGCTACATCATAACCTGAGCAGTTTCCCAGGCGGTGGGTAGTTTAGTCAGGGGTACCAGACGACAGGCCTTGAAGAATTGATCCGCGGCGGTTGGGATGGTGGTGTAATTGTTAGAGGAAGGTGGCTCCGTACCGAAGTCGATGGCGATGGGGGACCAAGGCCGTTGCGGAATAGGTAGGGGTTGGAGCAATTGTCGAGAAGACTTAGAGACTTGGCAGATGGAGCAGGCATTGACAAGGTTGGTGACCTCCTTATTTTTATATTTTAGTGCAAGAAGCTCCCTGTCGCCAACGTCATAATTACGTTTCATGGTGTTGGAAGCATCCACCTCGATCACAAACTGCTTCTCTTGGTCTGGGTGTCGAAGGAGGTCTTTGTGAATCGTGACTTGAGTTCCTGGAAGGCTCTTTCACTTTCTGGGTCCCAAGCATTTAGTTCCCTTTCTGGTCATTGAGGTAAGTAGAACAGCGACCTTGCTGAAGTCTCTAATGAACCTTCTATAAAAGTTTGCGAATCCCAGAAATCGCTGTAGTTCTTTTAAATTCTGAGGTTTGGGCCAGTTAACAACTGCTGCAACTTTCTTGTCATCCATGGCTACCCCTTCAGTGCCGATTATATATCCCAGGAAAGCAATCTTGGTTTGATGGAACTCGCATTTCGTGAGCTTGGCAAAGAGTCTGTGTTTAATGAGTCTTTCAAGGACGGTTCGGATGTGCAGGATATGTGATTCTAGGTCTCTGGAATAGATCAAGATGTCACCTATGTATACGATGACGAAGCGATTGAGCAGGTCTCTGAATATGTCATTTACAAGGGCTTGAAACACAGAGGGACCATTGGAAAGCCCGAAGGTCATCACAAGATATTCATAGTGCCCATTGGTGGTAGAGAAGGTCATCTTCCACTCGTCTCCCTCTTGAATTCTTATCAAATTGTAGGCACTGCGGAGGTCCAACTTGGAGAAGTAGCGAGTGAAGCGGAGCTTTTCCAGGGCTGCCAGGACTAGAGGTAAGGGTTACCTGAACTTCACAGTAATTTTGTTCAATGCCCGGTAGTCGATGCAAGGTTGGAGTCCTCCGTCTTTTTTCTTCACAAAGAAGAAGCCAGCCGAGGCTGGGAAAGTGGATGGTCGTATGAAGCCCTTAGCCAGTTCCTCTTCAATGTAGTGGTTCATACTGTCAGCCTCTGGCTGGGACAGGGGAAAAATATGACCCTTAGGTGGCACTGTTTCAGGAAGGAGGTCGATGGCGCAATTAGTGGATCTATGAGGTGGTAACTGGGTGGCCTCCTCCTTTCTGAAGGTCGTGATACTGGCTGGGTAAGTGTCTGAAGTCTCTTCAGGTGAGGTGATTACGCTGTGGCTGGGTCTTTTCATCTGATGGAGGCAGTGGTTGTGGCAGAAGGTGGACCATTGAGTAATCTGATGTGAAGACCATGAGATGGTTGGTGATCCTCCCGGGACCCTAAGCGCCAGCCGTCGAGGCCTGCGGTTGGGGAAGAGGAGAGGAAGAGAGTTTTTAACTGCAAATTCTTCATCAATGAAATTTCCAGCTGCTCCTGAATGCCCTGGTTCTGATTCTCTGGCCCTCGTTTATCACACAGACATCAACTTTCATGGCAGAGGCTAAGGAAACAGCACTCACCTGGTAAGAGCAGTTGTTGTTCATGTATTTATGTCCTTAATTAGCCACAGACGCTGAATCACTGCGAGTAGTGCAAGCTGCATTATGTGTGTAGTAAAAAAAACGGCATCTCCGGCTCAGCCATTCATTTATACATACAGAGATGATCGCACAGTTAGTTAATACTTAACAGATGTATAGAAATAATAATTCTGTGTAAAGGAATCCTGTTTAATTATTCTTCACAGCCACAATAATATATATATATATATGAATAATGAATAAAACGAAGTATGTTTTACAGTAAATCTTTCTTCTTTATTTATATAAAAAAATTTATTAAATTGTATGTGTTGCTTGACATTTATTTTTAATTATTGGTGAAATTTAATAGCTATATTAGCGTAAAACTAATTTAAAACTTTTAAACATTTTTAATATGGGCATACAGTTAGCTTCTCCACTTTATACTGCAAAAAAAATATAAGTATGCCCATATATATATATATATATATATATACATATATA
>JAUMHP010000046.1:7971587-7985590 GCA_032361065.1 Enteromius trimaculatus
TGTATATTTATTTTCTAAATACATTTTAATTAATTTTCATCTGCATGCAATTCAATGCAGTGAAGATGCAGTGCCAAATGGACAAGCATTTTCTAGGAAACCATACTTTTCTAGGAAATTGTAACAGGTGTACATTGAGAAGAAATCCTGTATGCAAACATCATAAAGTGTAAAACAATCACACATAAAGGGGGAACATGTAAATACACATTTGCATTCCACACCTGGAGCACTGCAGAGAGACAGATTCCTAAGACGAGCAGTCATGCTCACTAATGCATTTTGCTCTAATGAATCAAAACTAAAGAGTTATAACTTCGAATACAATTACTTATTGAATAATAACACTGTACCCTATTTTATCCCATTTCGATGATAAATACAAGACTGCAACAGGCTATGGGTTACTACAAGTGACTGAGATCTTAAACAGAGAGAACCCAGTTTTGAAAATGCCTTGTCATGGCTGAAAACTGATTTGGTTATTGGCGAAAAATAAAATATTCAAGCAGCTCATTTTTCAGATTCTAGTGTTTTTGCAATCCTAATCTGCCATTTAGCAGGGAATTTATCAACAAACAACAAAGCCTGCTGAAAATTGATTGAAAGCCGCTGATCCCATGTTGCCACTATGCAACTTATTCAATAAAAGCTCCTCAGGGGAAATGGGATTTTAATTTACGACTTATTGAAATCTACTGTCCATGCTTATTGCAGGATTTCAAAAGCCACACAGTGGAGAACATTTATGCTATATAACATGCATGAAGCAGCTGGAAGGATTATAACAATCTTGCCAGTGTTGCGACAATTTATGCCACAAAGACGATAACGAGAGTAAAAGAAGAGACAAGGCCCCTCAGGGAGAGTGATTGATAATTGGATTTTCACAGGTCTGTGTTGAGCGGTTGATCACTGTCATCTTGATGAGGTTTGTTTGTGTAATTGTATAATGGCTGATCAATTCTGGGAGGCATTGTGAGACACATAAACTGTTCTGTACCCTTGTGTGTGTGTTTGTGTGTGTAGTGGTTACAGAGTACAGTGGGTTGAAGTTCAGCCAGGGGAGATGAAGCAATTGCCGTTTGTTCTGCTCTTGTCCGAGTTTCCGCACAGCACCATCCACAAACACACCAACAACAAAAGAACTTAAAAGCTTATTCTCCAACCAGGAGACAGAGACTGAGAGGAGAACAAAAAGAAGGGTGGGAATGAGACAGAAGAAGCACAACGGATCCTGTGGGCTGAAATGAGGTGAAATCAAAAAGACAGAAGCTCACTCACAAGAAGTGAAGAAAATAACAGCCCACACAAATTAATATGTCTGTGCCAGTCTGTAGAAACAAACTTCATACCCAAATGCCTGATTATTAGTATTCGTTTGCAGAATGTACAAATGAACCTGTTGTTTAAAAATGCTAACAGGTGCAGAAAATTAGTGTTAATTGAAAATACATCATCTAATTTACATAAAATCCCTTTCAACCTATTTTTCTGAACTAGATCCTATTTTTTACTCTTGGAGAGAAAAAAAAAAAAGTAAAATGACATTCATTCATGGAGGAACCTTATAATGCTCTTATGTAAGGTTTGGAATGAAGATGACACATTTGAATGACGCCAGGCATCATCAATCTTTCAGACAGAGAAAATTTGCTCTCTTATATACAGCATGGTTTTTACACAGCCCACTCTACACCCCCTTTCACAAATACTAATCTGCTATCCTGATCCAGGTAACAAGATTGTCTGTTGAATATCGCATGATTTTATTTTCTTTCTATTTAAAAAAAAAAAAAAAAAACTTCATTTTATGGCTCTATGCAATATTTTATTCGGATTGGTCAACTGTATCAAATAGCTTCTCTCTCGTATCACAACCCTGGGATGTTTGATCAATTCACAAGTTGGTTCGTTGCTGCTATCATCACCAGCAGGCACAAAAAATAAGCTATTGTCGTTGTCAAAGCAAACAAGTAGGCAGGCAATTCCATGCCTATAAGATAAAGAAGCCATTGAAGAACCCATTCACTAGACGTGCATAAGAAACCAATGAATACAAAGTGTTTTCTTTTGAAGAGAGAAGCCCATATTTATACTTTTTCAAATCATGTAATAGAGTCTTTCCTTTCTCATTTTGTTTTAATTAGTCAGACTGAAGATTCTGATTGAAGTTATTTCCAGAAAAATCACATGCATACAACTTCCTCCTAGTCAATTTCAATATTATGAATCATGAGATCATTGTATAGCATACCCCCTAACTCCCAACCCCCCTGATGTGACATCAGGGTTAAATTCCATTGGCAATGCAGGTAAAAAAAACTGCACTGTGTGCCACAAATACATTAAAATGGCAATCATCGACACAGAAACCTCAAACTAATCATCTAAATTCCATTAGACTGAGTATTTATTGGTGTTTGTTACATTTGGTTACACCGCTAATACCTCTCTAACGTACACAGCAAAACGTTTTCTATATTCTTTCAAAACATCAGAATAAGCCCCATTGTTTGAGCCATTTAAACTCAAGCTCTTATCACGGACATCGTGTCAGCTTGACTTCTGTGGCATTTCAGTGCTTAGGTAGAGGGCTGCCTCATTGACCAAAGAGCAACCGGTCATACTGTGATAACCCAGTGTATTTCTGCACTCGCTCTTTCTTTGAGTCTGTTCCATTCCTCCCTCCCTCCCTCAAGCTCTTACTTTGTGTTTTCTTTCTCCTGTTCGCTACCTTTTACCCCTGACAGGAATTAAAGCTGGAGGCAAGCTAAGCTTCCCAAGTGGGTCTCCATCATGGCCGGATGTGGCATGCTGAAGAAGACGCTCTTGGCTTTTCCATGTCCAGACACTGCCCTACATAAAAGCCTGTCAAGCTTGTCTGACTCTGTGCAAAACTGCAGGGGGGGAGCACAATGGAAAATGTGGAGCACATCTTATTAAAAAAGGCGAAAATTGAATTTCACAGTTTAAGTCGTTGCCAAATGTACTGTGGACAAAAGGTAAAAAAAAAAAGTCGTAGCAGATAGGAAAAAATGTTAACGTTTTTGAGATGGTAAATGGATAGACAAAATACTGCCCTGACATATTTACGATGGAAATTCAGGTTGAATCTCAGCTGCAGTTAAATGAACAATTTAAATATAATGTTAAATACAAATGTGAAATTTAAGGCGTTCCTAGCGTGAGTTTGCCTTATAGCAGAGTCTCAAGAATAAGAGTCTTGTTATCCTAAAACAACTAGTTGACTCTAGATGATTTTAGAAATGACAGACTGTTCACGGACATGTCAGCTACGCTTCCTTCAGTCTAGTCTTAGTCTCTTCAAGTCACAGACAACCCACAATTACATTCACAGTGTCATGACCCAGACAGTGGTTCGTCTACGTTTTCACGTTCCCATGTGCTCTCAATTTGACCTAGTTTCTGTCTATTGTCGATTATGTTCAGGTGTCTTCCTCATTAGTGTTAATTACCTTGTCTATTTAAGTTACGTTCAGTTCAGTTCATGTTGTCCGGTCATTAATGTTGTTTTATGTCTGTCGGTGTGGTTTCATCGCATTTGGATTATTAAAAGGTTTAACATCACAAAGTTGTGTATCTGCTCCCTTGCTTCGCCACACGCAGACCATGAAACACAGACCAATTGATGTATATTGCAGACTAATGGCAAGTGCTTGCTGAAACCACCAGTTTCAATCTGATTGGTTGGTTATGGATTAAAAATCCATATTTCCATGTTCACTTTGTAACATTTACACAATTATTTTGGCCTTGCAAAACTTGTCAAAAAAATGCTGAAACTTCAACATTATTGTATTTATGTAAAGTGAGAGAAAAAGAGATATTAAATAAATGGCCCAAAAGAGTCCTCTTCTTTATCATTTTAGCATAGTCGCTTCTTCATAGCACTTATTGATGACATCACAAGAAATACAAATGAGTTTCTGTGGCAGCCTGACCCTACACTCATTTTAAATCTAAACAAATCATCTTCAGAATAGACGACATGACTGCACAGCATTCAATCAAACTAAACAGGACTGCTGAGACCACATGAACACAGACTGCAAGAACAAATCTGGGTTCAGGGAGGATTCAAGGTTGGCAGAAGATCCTAATAATGTGGTTCAGATGAGGTAAATGCAGGCACGGCATAAAAAAGAAGAGATTATTTGAAACTTAACTAGCCCTTTCTATCTATTTTGCTTTTTTTTCTTAGTCTTTTTTTCAAAGATATAATACAGCACAAAGAAAGTTTGCGCTGCATGCCAGTTTGAATTGATTATGACCCTATATTTATCTGTAATCGATGTATAGTAAATCACAGAACCTTGAAGACACTGTGATTGATTTCTATAAATTCAAGTAACACTCTAATAGCATTCGTATCAATTGTATAAATCATTTCATCCAGTATTTTCGAAATTGTGAGGCTTGAAAAGGAGAAATAGTGTGAGAACAAAGAGAAATAACTATTATGGCGGATTTCCTACAACTCACTGGTGTTGTAACTAGAAGCTAGAACTAGAAATGAGCACTGCTGCCGAAAGATGTGCATAACAAACAGTGGTAAAAACGAATATCCCAAGAGAGTGGTAGGACATCTCTGGAGTCTAGTGGGACAGAAATGAAAAGAACTGTCACAACAAAACCAGGTTGTCTTTCACTGAAATGCACATTCACACAAAAGACCAGAGAAACAAATAAAGAAATGCAGTATGCATCAAAATGGTTGGTTTCACAGGGAACGAGGCCACTGCAACAATGCCGTTCAAAGGAAATTGTGTTCCTTTTGAGCAAGCAATATACAGATGTTACATAGAAGCCACTGAAGGACCTCAAAAACACACAACATGATGTGTGCTTGTAGCACACTCTTAACACACACACAAATAACACCTCTGAGGTCATCTGAGAGTTAGAAGCCCTATTCATACCAAGAACGATAAATATAAAGATAAAAGTATAAGCTTCTACGTGTCTTTAAAATCTTGAGCTCATGATAGCAGCATGGATTCTGACTGGGTCTGTATTTTGTGATGGAATCAATGTAAATTCATTGGTAAAAATGGTATTGATAGTTAAGTAATGCATCTAAAGTTTCCTCAAAAACAGCTATATTTTTTAAAGTCCTCAACGTAAAAAACGAGCTTCAGGACCTCAGAGTCAAAGAGGACACTGACTTCAGCTCATCTCTACCCTTATCAGGCATGCTAATGCATTCAAGTTGAACATACTCTGTTCCTCATTATCCTACTGTTCTACCACTTCCCCCTCTCCCTCTCTCTCTACAGTCAAACGCTCGTTTTTCCTTAGAGATGTGCAATTCTAGAGTTCATTAAGTCAGCTTGAGTATTTAGTGTGAAATGAGCTGTAAATGTTGTTTCAATAAGAGTGAGCTGCTAGATTACGAGAAAGGATTTGTGGAAGATTCTACTAAGAAGTTGTATCCAACCCAAAATTTTAACAATTATTACTCATGCCTAATGCACTGATTATAAGAAGAGATGCATGCTTTCATTTTGTGTGGAATTGTAGGCAAATCCACACAAGTGCGGTGCCTGGCTTATAATGAACCAAAATAGACAGAGCGATACAAATAGTGAAAAGTCACTAATATTGGAACACCACTGAGTCAACTGCATCTGAGGACCAGAACTAACCGTTGTACAAAAAATATGCTGTAATATGCATTGAGGTCTGGAACCTCTTTGAAAATACTAAAATACTAATACTAATAGTAAATAATAATAATAATAAATAAATAAATCAATAAATATATATATAGGTTTGCATTAATGATAAAAGCAATAATCATTGCTTTTATGATTATTCTAATTACCACTGTGTACGAAATGTGCTATATAAAAAAACTTGCCTTGCCTAACATTTAAAATCAAGTAAATAATCAAATAAGCTCATCTCAAATCATGCTGGAAACCTTATTTTACATAATGGGCATTTCATACAGCTTGTATTAAAGCAAATACTTTAAAAACCAAATGCTAAGAAAATATTGTTCATTTTTTAATTCAATTTTACACTCAAATTACTCTGCTGATAACAAACATAATTCTGTAATGGGAAAACATGTATTTAATTATAAAATGCAAATAGATGCATTTTCATTAGTTGCCTCACACTTCTGGTCCGCACAGAATATATATTTAAAAGTTTGACTCCAGCACGAAACTATAAGAAACTAAGTATTAAATTAAATGAATATTTTAATCCAAAAATCAAAATATTAAATATTTTAATAAGCCCTGTGCCCTGATTCAACACAAAATAAACCCTATGGTGAGAGTATGTTTGCTGTAAATATTTAGTTACAGTAAGCCCTCATGGGAGCAGAAACTGTCACAAATCCTTAACTACTTGTATTTTACTGTATCTTTGATAGGATCCATCACAGTGTGGATTTGGTTACATTTATATAATAAGCACAATTAAAAGATTAAAATAGGTCTAAGAGGATTACTGCATTCAGACTTTGTAATCATGTGTCTGTTAAGTGGGTTCCTAACCCTTATATTGGCATGTGATATGACAAGCAAGTAGCTACAGGTTTAACTGATGACTTCTGTGATGGTTTTCTCTGCTTGAGGTCAGAATGGAAGACATTTGTACTTTGACATCACACGTTACATCACTTCTTTCTTATCGTTTGAAAGTCTACCCCAGGTTGAATGATGAAAAATCTTCCAACAACAAGAAACCAATCTTGCTGTAAAAGAATAAACTCTCACAGACAATTTTTCAAGCATCATCTTGTCAGAAAGAAAGGCAGCATATATAAGCTTAAAAAGAACAAGACAGATCTTTCAACTCAGGTGACAGAACATAAAAAAGTGGATTATTTAAAACATCACTGGATATTCCAGACCTATGATTACATGCATATTAAGGTCTGAAATTGTTCTTCCGAGAGGTACTAAAAGACCTACCAGCTCTTTCCAGGAATCTCAAAATTATAGAGATAAATCTCTGCGGGCAGCACAATTTTAATCATAGAGACTAATTTCATGTGAAATCCAGTCCATTTTCTGACAGAAAGAGTGTGTGTGAGGGAAAATAAAGGCTATAGCAGATGACTCCAGAACTGTGTTAGTTGCTTCCCCTGCAAATCATACACCCTATCAAGGAAGAATGAGATATAAAGGAAGCACCAAAATATCGAGTCAAACACTGATTGAATGAACATAGCCTGTGTGTCACCATATTTAGGTATGCACCAATAAACAAATTATGGCATATAGGGACAAAGTTTTTTTTTTATTTTTTTTTATGTGGTTTGGTAAATAGTTTTCATGTTATGTCCATTAACCAATAAAAATACATTATTAAAATGTCAAACTGTTTTGTGTAAATAAAAAAATAATTAATTAATTAATTAATAAAACACTAAAACCTGAAAGCAATAGTTTTAAATGCTACAACTTTTGTTATCACAACATTACTGTCACGAGGGGGAGGCATTCGGATTTAGTTTTATTTACACACAGAGCGTAGACAGACAGTAAGGGTCATCACCGGTTAACATCAATGGCAGAAGCAGAGCAAAAGAGTAGTCAAAGTCCAGGCGAGGGTCAGTAACAACAAATACAATCCAGAGGGCAAAACAGAGACGGTAGTCGAAAAACAGGTGAGGTCGGTAACAAACAGATCAAAACACAGCGATAAACACGAAGTAGCAAAACAACAGGAAGACCATGGAAGACAAACAAACAGACTGGTATATATACAGGTGAAAGTAGGTCAAGGGGTGGAGCAAACAATGAAGTACCTAGACAACAAACGAGTGGGCGGAGACATGAGTTCATTGATGAAAGTCCATGAATGAAAACAGACATAAAACACAGAGAGTTTGTTGGGCACTGAAGTGCCATCCCCTGATCTGGGCTGGCACTTCCAGCTGACTGTGACAAATACAATCTACAGTACAATTTTTTTATTTTTTTATTTGCTATACTAGCTTATATTTATAACAGTTCTTGTTTTGGCCAAGCTGGAGTATTGCAATGCTCTCTTGGCAGGTGTTCCAGCCAGTTATATCAAACCTCTATCCAGAATGCAGCTGCAAGATTAGTCTTCAACGAGCCGAAAATTTCACATCACACCTGTGTTCACTCATTTGCGCTGGCTATACCAGGAGATGCTTGCATAAAATTAAAGGCACTGAAGCTTGCCTACAGAACCACTCATAATCAAACATTTTTATTTAAACTTCCTACTTCAGACCTATGCGCTCTCTAGAAGCTTGAATTTTCCAAGTAAATAGCACACTATTGTGCCACCCCAAACAGGCAGAAAATAACTTTCACAGACTTTTACATTAACTGTTCCGTCCTGGTGGAATGCTCTGCCCAACTCAACCCGAGTCCCTTGCCATCTTCAAGAAAAGGCTAACTCCCTCTCTTGAGTACATCTCAGTCCTAATCTTGGTATGTGAAGATATCAAATCGGCCACTCTGTGAATACTTTTAAATAGAAAATTGACTGGCATGAAAGCCCAAGTCAGAGACAGACATCTTATAATAAGTGACAATACAGAATACAAAACAGACAGAAGTAGCCTATTATACTCTTACCACAAAGCGGGAACGAAAGTACATGCATGACCAGCTGTCTGCCCCATCGTCTGATTGACCTGATTGGTGGGCCAGTTGTCTGAGGTGTTTGATGAAGAGGAAGCAAATCAGGCGTCAAACACTTTTGTGCAACATTACAGGTGACCTGACGTCCAACAACGAGAGAGATGAGGCGTGATGAAGGCTAATTATAATCACCTCAGCTACCACATTGCAATCACTTCTTTCAGACACTTATTTGAGCCACATGTCATTGTCTGGACTGGAACAAGAGAATTCTCAAAGAAAAATTGATAAGAGTTCATGTTTGAGCAGATAACCTTATTAGTATTCACAAGTATTTGTTAGCGTAAGTGTGGGTTTAATACACACATTTCATTAAAAATGAATGTACTGACAACAACAAAAAAGCAAGCCTTGTCTTTACATTTAAAAAACCTTAGAGCATTTACTGAATACTGTAGGTGGGTGTTGTATTTATAATTAATGGGATTATTAAATATGTCTAAAAACATAACATAATGTCCCAGTTTTGGAGTTTTATTTTAGGTGTTAATTTCCTTAGATATAACATCTCAATATGTTTTTACAGCTCCTCTCTTAAGAGTTCCTCCAATAAGAGGTTGAATTTGGCCTGTATAATTAATATTCATTAGACTCTCTTCTGATTGGCTTGTTTTTTTTGAGTGACCCATCACTAGAGCTGTTGAGAATCAGATTTGCGACACTCCCATAGGCTTCCATAGGAACTCAGAAATGCAGAAGTAAAGCGTGTCTTGGAGCGGCAGCCAATAGTTCCAAACAACCAATAGTTTCAGCATTGAAGTCCATTCATTTCGAAATGACAGCAGTTTTTGGAATTTTAAAACATTATTTTACCTCTTGGATATCTTATATTAAATAAAACTCATTATACTTAATGTTTATTTTTAGATAATAGGTATTTACTGTATGCTACAATTGGAGTTAGAAAGCCCAAGAAACACCTCAATAACCAGATGCTAGTTATCATATTTTTCAAAGTTTTTATTCTTTCTGCAATCTTTCTCTAAGCTGAATTAGTTTTACTGTTGGTGTCCTTGTGTTTTTTAAACATTATTGAAATTTCTTATTGGTTTAAAATCCGTATTTGCTGACCTTTCTTAACATTCACTTATACATGAATGTCAAAATAATACTGGGATTCAATTCAAGGTTTCAAAAAAGCAAAACGTAAAAACATTGAGTGTTTGATAATGTCTTAAAGCAAAACAAATAAATGAATAAGCTATTATGCAATATTTAACAGCCATACCGGCATGTAGTGGTTAAACCATGGCATTTTATTTTTCTGGCCACCAAACACTTTTGATTCTTTGCACTGGAATAAAAAAAAATAAAAATCAATTTTAACCCTAAATACTACGCTAATTGTAATATAAATAATAAGCATATTAAAAAAATATATTTACGCCGTCTCTTTATCACTCCCCAGGATAAAATAAGGTCGTAAAACGTAGTTGGCTTAGTTATCAATACACCATCAATGTACACAATGTGTTAAAAATCACTAGAAAATGCTGCAAATATATTGAAACTGCTTTAATCGCATTCAAACATACCTCGCAGCGGCGAGATCAAAGAGCATCGCAACGGGCCTGGACCCGGCCAATCAAATATGCTGACGTCACAATTATGTCACAGCGACAGCTGGATGGGAAAAAAAAGGGAATACAGAGGAAGTCCATTCAAAACAACACATATTTAGTTACATAAGGAGCTTAAAATATCATCATGTTGTGATGTTAGGTGCTAGAATTGATGTAATACAGTCTCAAATTAGAAAAATGATCACATACCCGATGCCAGTGTCAAACAAAAAACTGATGATAGCTGTGAGTAAGCGCAATAAAATGAGCAGACTGGACAGAAACCAGTCAAAAATGCGTTTTCACATTTCTTATCAGAAAAGGTTCAATGTAAGTATCGTCCTTCTTGTTCTGGTTCTGAGAACCAGGCATGTGGAATCCATCCGTTCACCTTTTCTGCAACACGGCGGTTGGAACCAAAGATCTCAAATTTGGACTCATCATACCAAAGTACAGATTTCGACTGGTCTAATGTCCATTACTTATGTTTCTTGGTTCAAACAAATCTCCTCTGCTTGTTGCCCCTCCTTAGCAGTGGTTTCGTGGCAGCTGTTTGTCCATGAGGGCCTGATTCGCACAGTCTCCTCTTAACAGTTCTAGAGATGAGTCTGCTGCTAGAACTGGCATTTATCTGGTATCTGATCTGAGCTTCTGTTAACTTGCAATTTCTGAGGCTGGTGACTCGGATGAACTTGTCTTCAAAAGCAGAGGTTACTCTTCGTCTTCCTTTCCAGGGTTGGTCCTCATATGTGCCAGTTTCATTGTAGCGCTTGGTGGATTTTGCAACTCCACTTGGGGAAACAATTAAAGTTTTTGCAACTTTCTTAAAGTAATGATGGCCACTCATTTTTCTTTAGTTATCTGATTGGTTCTTGCCATAATATGAATTTTAACAGTTGTCTAATGGGCAGTGCTCAGTTGATTTCAATTGATCTGAGACTACTTTGAAAATAATGCAGTCTGAACTCGGCATTAGTCACAGTGGCTTGTGAAAAATCACAGCTACTTTATGCAGGCGGTGTACAGTTTCCTGTGGATTGACCCCTAGACCCATAGTCCCTGGATCTCACTTTTCATGAAAAAAGCCAGGAAATTTTAGATTTTACAACACTTACTGCATTTGGTGAATATTGCGTTTTGCGGTTTATTTAGTTCTATGTCAAATTAAAGACAGGCAAGAAACATGCATATAAAGGTAAATTGGTAAATTTAGCAAACAAATTCACTGTTACAATGTAATATAAAGGTGTTTCATTTAGACTAGTGAGAAGCTATGACGCTAAATCTGTTCAGCCAAAAAGTGCAAATAACTTTGTTTAAAAAATAAATAAGTACATTTTCACGTGATCTTTCTTTACCCTTTCAGTCGAATCACTTCGACATTACAAATAGGAACTCACCAGAGAGACAAATCGCCTTTGAGCTTCAAACAAAAGGCCAATGAATATTGGCGTGCACTTGATTGCGCTCAGGTGCACCTCATCACTATGTGAGTATAAGAGGGCACGAGCGCAGTGCACATGTAGCTTTTCGCATCAGAGCCTTTGCCGTTCGAAGCTGGAGATCCCCTTGGCTTTTGCGAAGTTGACGGTTGATCTACTGAAAAGAGTTCCTGCTATCATTTGCTCTGCTTGTCTGACAGCTTTTACTGGGCGGCTGTCAGCGGATCCTGCGGGTTGGTGGCTTTTTTAAAGGCTGGCTGTGCCAGCTATCTTACATTCTAGCGTAAGGTATTCCCTGGGCAAACCGGGAGAGCAAATTTTCCACGGTTGATGAAGACGTTCTCCAGAATGTCAATCCTACCATGCGTTTCTTGGTGCGGACGTTTCCTCACCTCTTCGGACGGACATAATCGCTGCCTCATGTGTCTGGACCGATAACACACTGAGGCGGCTTTTCCTGGATGGTCAATGCGTTCATTTCGAGCAGGTGAGATGGCTCCCCTCGCATCCTTCCTGTGGGAAGTCGCTGGACCGTAGCAAGTTTACGACTCCCATGCCGAGGCGCTTGGCTGACCTCCAGGTGACCGTTCAGAATGTTCCGTCCAGTGTAACAGCCCCACAGACTTCTGGCGCACCGCGTAGTCCCTTACTTTACTTTACTACTACTTTACTACACGCCGCTGGGCTTGCTTCATATGAGACCGCTTCAGCGTTGGTTACATGATCTAGCACTGTGGCACACTCCGGATAGGTGTTTCCCCGCAGTGTCGCCACCTATTCAGCCCATGGAACAACCCTGCTGTCCTCCGGGTCGGAGTTCCCCTGGGTCAGGTGTCCAGGCATGTCGTGGTCAACACGGATGCCTCCTTCACGGGCTGGGGTGCTGTATGCAATGGGCAGGCAGCTTCGGGCCCCTGGACAGGTGTCCGACTGCTTTGGCATATCAATTGCCTTGCGTTGTTAGCAGTACTTCTGGCCCTGCGTCAAAACAGCGGTCGTTGTGTACATCAACAGACTAGGTGGTCTAGGCGGTCCCGCCACATGTCACAACTCGTCCACCATCTGCTCTTGTACAGTCACAAGCGGCTGAAATCGGTGCACACGGTTCACATTCCAGGGACACTCAACCATGCAGCCAATCAGCTCTCACGGCAGTCCACCCACCCTGGAGAATGGCGGCTCCACCCTCAGGTAGTCCAGCTGATTTGGAGCCACTTCGGCGAGGCCAACTGCCGGTTGTACTATTCCCTCCACGAGTCAAATTCACTCAGCAGGGATGCACTGGCACACAGCTGGCCTCTTGGTCTCAATTACGCCTTTCCCCCAGTGAGCCTCCTTGCACAGACCTTGTGCAAGATCATGGAGGAAGAGCAGCAAGTCCTGCTGATAGCGCCTTACTGGCCCTCCCGGACGTGGTTTGCCAACCTCATGTTCCTCGCGGGAGCCCCTCCCTGGAAGACCTCGCCTCCCGTGGTAGACACTATCACTCAGGCAAGAGCTCCCTCTACGAGGCAAGCTTATGCTCTGAGGTGGGGTCTGTTCGTCAACTAGTGTTCCTCTTGTGAAGAGGACCCACAGAGATGTACTATTGCAGTTGTGCTTTCTTTCCTGCAGGAGAAGTTGGAGTGCAGGCTGTCCCCTTTGACTCTCACTGAAGACAGCAGGTGAGCGGGAGACTGGCTGGTGTCGGCTTGCTGCACCATTCCCACGGGATTTGCATGCAGAAACTACGGGTTTAAGTCATGTGCTCCGCTCCCCCAACCTCCTGCTTCAGTATAACTGGCAGCCCTGTGGGGCCCCCAATCTGGAAGGTTACATGCAGACTCTCTGCTGACAAACTTGAAAAAAAGCTTGCCTGTCGGCAGAGGGGTCTCCGCGTAACACAGCCTCATGGGTCGTTGCCTGTTCCATGGGTGTTCCCATATGTGATGTCAAAGTGACTTGACGTCTAGGTTACGAACATAAACCCACGTTCCCTGAAGGAGGGAACGGAGACGTTACACTTTTGTGCCATGACTCTTAGGTCGCGCTGATGCCGACCGGCTCTTCAGTGAAAACCTGCATGTGCACTGTGCTTGTGCCCTCTTATACTCACGTAGTGATGAAGCGCACCTGAGCGCAATCAAATGCACGCCAATATTCATTGGTCTTTTGTTTGAAGCTCAAAGGTCTCTCTGGGAAGTTCCCATATGTAACGTCTCCATTCCCTCCTTCTGGGAACGTGGATTACGCTCATAACCTAGACGTTTCTTAATACATAATAACTACATTTACAAATTTGACATCATTAATATGACTGATAAAAAGAAAGTTTGCTATGTACTGTATATACTGTA
>JAUMHP010000046.1:8002275-8023589 GCA_032361065.1 Enteromius trimaculatus
GTTTATTAATGTGGTAGGCTATCTACAGCACTTATTTACATTTAATAAATATTTACATTGCAGATCTAACAGTAATAGTTTAGCTAATTTATTATTAGCTATTTATTTTATGATGTATATTTGGTAACAATAGTTCCTCTTTACCTTTTCAAAAGAGGGCGCTGCGCTTCCAAACTTTCTTTCTCCTCTTTCTACTAAACCACTAAAAATCTGTTTTCTCATGTTGCCCCTCCTCCTATTTATCTAATTATTGGTCAACCCCAGTCAACTCCCCTCCAGCCCTCCCGCTCTTCCCTCTTCTCTGTCTGTCTGCAAATCTGTAAGAAGTGTGTGTCCCAGGATTCAGAGGGGAAACACATGCTGACAGAAAGGGGGGAAAAAGCACTGAGGACAAAGACTGAGCATGGAGGATATTCCAGTTTCTTTCAACCTTTTTCTTTTTAAATGAATGCATGTGCAACTCAAATAAAACTTTACTGCTGCATGCAAACTCAGAGAATAGTTTCTACATTACACAAAATGTGTCTATCTGCATGTGTGTTTGCTATGTCACATACTTTATTATGCTTGCCTTTGAACACTGAACTACTGAACTTCCCTTGAAGTTTTTCCCTGTAGCATGTGGCTCTGATTTTGATTATTTGCTAGACTTGTTTTGGTTCGCTCAGCTCCTTTGAAGTTGTCTCTGTTTTAGGCTGTTGCACAGAAGGATGGATTCCTCTGTACTTTACTCTCTTTTATTTCTGCTTTTCACCTTCTTCTCTTATGTCATTGCTGGAATGGACTCTTGCTACGATGAGGAGGGCTTACCGAGCCGCTGTTTGCCTAAATTTGAAAATGCGGCCTTCAATCGTACAGTGATAGTTTCAAATGTGTGCGGCATTCCACCTGAGGACTATTGCATGCAGACGGGATCCACGCGGTCATGTCACTTCTGTGATGCCTTGGACTTAGAACTGAATCGTAACGCCACTTACCTGACAGACTTCCACACAGATGAAGAGCCCACCTGGTGGCAAAGCCAGTCCATGTTCTATGGAGTTCAGTATCCTAATTCAGTTAACATCACTCTGCATCTTGGTAAGACACCCTGTTTTGGCTTTATTATTGATCAAACAATGGCAAAAGATGCCTGTTTCTGCACATTAAATGAAAAAATCTGTAAGCCAAAACGTGCACGTGTTTTTGCAAAAATGTGGACCGAAAGTTTAACAGATAATGTTATTGTTGACTAAAACTTAAATATATATTTAAAGTCGTTTGAAGAATTAAAATAATGCTGAATTAAAATATAAAAATAACTTGAAAAAATAATAAAAAATATTAAATATTAAAAATCTTATACATATTTATTCTAAAATTACTCAAATTGAAATTAAAATAATTCAAATCTCTAAATAAATGTAATATATATAAAAGAGTCTAAAATTAAAAGATATAGAAATAATAGTCAATTTAAAATACTAATATTAATAAGCAAATAGTAAATAGCACTGGTAAAGACAACACAATTGCTAGTCACAATGAGTTTTCCAACTGTGAGTTTGATGCAGCCTGTAAATGTGAACATCTCAGAAATCTAATGTCATTTTGGTAGCGTATAAGATTAGATGACTCTGATATCTCAGCTGGTTCCTAGTTTTATTACATTACTGCCCTGCAGACTTTATGCTACAGTGTTTTCAATCACAAGCATTCCCATATGTCTCTAAGAATATAATGATTTCGAAATTTGAAATGTCATTTGTATTCTGTAAGGTAAAATTTTCCTCTTGTTTTTCTTCTTTAACCCTCAGAGATCAGCGCAATTACAAATACCTAACTTTCACTCAATAGGGTAGCTGATACTCTAATATTTATCACAGCAGTGGTTTTGGTTATTAGTAGAACTGCCACAGCTTCACAAAAATCACACAAAATAACATAAAGTCAGTGAACACAATTTGTAGCATGTTTGTAACAAATTCAATAAATAAGCAATATATTGTAAATTATACGCAAGTAATGTTTTTACATGTGGTATCGAGGAAAGGCTCACATGCCCTGATATTCTGGGGGTTTTTCTAAGCAAAGCAAAAACGTAACACAAGGCATTAGGGGTCAAAGTTTTTCTAGAGAGCCTACAGCCAATTTAATGAATTGTGCAAAACAATTGTTTAGGTTTTTTCAGCTGTTTTATCCTTATTGGCTTATTGCTATAATATTTTATACTGTATACTGTTTTTTTGTTGTTGTTTTTTTAGTAGTGAAATTATGGTAAAACAACTTTTTTATTGTTTTTAATTTGACACGTTTCCTACAAAAGGTCAAATATTAGTTTTAATATTAGTATTACAAGTGTAAAACAATTTACCAACAATCGTATTGTTATTTTACAACCAGAAATGCACAACAATTTTAAAACAAATAACTTAAATCATGTATAATGATCATGACAAAGTCAAGGGTTCGTTTCCCAGTGAATTTGCAAACTGATACAATTTTTATCCTGAATGCAGTGCAAATAGATTTTTGTCTGTCTGTCTGCAAATGCAGTGTGAAGTTAGTTACAAAACGCACACACACACACACAGAGAAACTGTGGATGGTCTCTTTATGTCACACAGTTGGTTTCTTCCTGTCTCAGTGGGCAGTTCTAAGCTGCAATGTGAAGCAGACTTGCTTGTAGTTAAAAGTTCCGCTATGAAGCCTACACTAGTTACACACGACTGAGCAGGTCTTTGCATCTTTTTCTTATCTTTCTCAAGGACTGCAAATGCCGTTGATTCATAGTGCAAACAAACATCTGTTAACTAAACAAACTATTGCTGCTAGCTGAAACAGTGCAGGATATGTACCTTGTGGCTATTTTCATAACAGCTTTTGCACATTAAAAAATTTGATGTGATTTGGTGTTTTTCTTGGAAGCACATTTATGAAAGATGAAAGGGCACAAAAATTATGCTTCAACAGGCTGATCAGGCATAAATGCGTATGTTCTTGTGTTTGCTCTGATTTAAAGATGCCTTGCAGTTGGGTGTCTATGAAAGGCCTTCTCACATTTCCAAACCAAACAGATATATCCTAGGGAGCCCAACACAGACAGTCAGACACACACAGCAGAGAGCAATGGGGGTGGTACAGAAAACACTACAAAGAATAAGACAAACACAAAAATCAGCAGAGGTCCAGTTGCAGGTCAGATCTTTCCCATACACACAAGTAAACATACACAAACACACTCGTGTAGACTTCTAAAGAATGTTTCCACATCTGGTTTCCATTGTGGTTTTCATTCAAAGATGTTCAAAGATATGAGATACAGATGTTTGCTGCAAAATACTCAGACTGAACATTCAAGAGTGTTGAATGCGAATCAAACCATTTTAACAAAGTGTATCCAAGTACACTTAGAAACAGCACGTATGTATATGCTAGAAGAACACCGTTAATAACTGCATTTTCTGCAGTGTGGATATCTTCAAGTTCAAGTCAATATAGTGCACTGAAAATTTCAAATGTCAACAGGAATTTTTTATACATTCATTAATAGTGTTTAATATCATGTCCACCAATCCAAATTGTAATAAAATAAAATAAAAAATCATTCCAGTTTCACTATGCACAGACATGAGTACTTTACGGTTTATTTATAAATATTGAGTCTAGTCAGGTTCAGTCGAGTTCAGAACCAAACCAAACACACCCACACATATACACAGATAGGTTTAGTCTACTCATTCTTTCTGCGATAACAACTAGCACTAATACTAGTGGCTTTCTATTAAAGTACATATAAAGACATATTAAACCTGTGGGTGACAAACATTATACAGTATATTCAAATTCAAGTCCAGCGAAGTGATTTTTGTTTTGTTCCAGACATCAAGATTACAACTGGACACCAACTCTTGTTTTCGTTTTATTTTGCTTCCGCCTTTTTTCTCTATTTCCTTCCTTTTTTTCCCAGCCAAGATAATCCTCTCACATGCTGAGATGGAAATATGCTTAAATGATTTCAACATGGCAACCAAAATGGTACGGGTGAGCGTGTCTATGTAGTATTTGACTGAAATTATGATTTGTAAAAGAAAGAAAGAGCCTTTATTGTAGTAGGGACTCTTTCTGCAGATTGGGTCTTCATCATTTTGCCAATAGGTGGCGACAAGTGACTTGTGTCTGAGTGAGTCTTTTATTCATTCACTGAATCGATTCAATCAAAAACAAATGATCAAAATAAATCACAAAGTTTGAATTTGGAATAGTTTAGAATATCACTCTTACTATATCTTAATAAGAAAATGGTTTTAAGAGAATTTAAGTGTTTTTTTATTATATGCTATTTGGAGCTAAACTACTCTAGCGAGTGAGTCATACTGAATGCTTCACTCAACTGATTCATTCGAAAACACTGATTCAAATGTCTTTAGGCAGTTTGGACATATTGACTGGTGGAGAGACTGTTAATAGTGGGTCTGAAATGTAAGATAATAATGTAATGTAATATAATTTAATTTCGAAACACTGGCAGTCGCGTTGTTCTTTCTTTATAGGTAAATCAGTACTGTTGTGTTATTGTTGCTTATCGAGACCTCATGCAGTCAGATTCCAGCTGTGGGCTTTATTAGGCGATGACGACCCTGTAATCTTCTGGCGGCAACACTGGTGATAAACATTAGTTTTACAGGGATGGCAGCAAATTGCAAAATACTGCAGAACAACAGTGGACTTTCTGTTGACGAAATATAAATGGATTTAAACAAAGTTAACTGTGTTATTTGTCACAGTGTATCTGTTCCATTACACTGCTGCAGGAACAGTCTCCCTGGAGCAACCCAGGGTTAAAGTCTTCTCAGGAACTCTCCAGTTCATTTGGACAATTATTTTCAAGCAGCAATTAAACTGACAAAGTACCATCAAGTATGCCATTTTCTCAAGTCTCACGTATTCTCGGCAGACACAGAAGAAAGCTACTTTACGCTTTAAATTGGATAAAGCGTCCTCATCCTCTTTTCCACTCTTTCACCTGCTCACTCTCAATTTGGCCCATCATCACTTACGTGATAAAAATGAAGGGACATAGATGTAAATCTTTAATTAAATGGACTTTAATTGTTAGGCTACTATAAATACACAAGTACTGAATTTCGTAGGACCTGCCCACAATAATTAAAATGGCATTAACATAGCATTTTGTTTTTTCCAGGCAAGGCCTTTGAGATCTCGTATGTCCGTTTGAAGTTCTACACCAGCCGTCCAGAGAGCTTTGCCATCTATAAGCGCACCGATGAGAACGAACCATGGCAACCATACCAGTATTACAGCGCTTCCTGTCACAAGATGTACAGGAGGGAAAATAAGGGCTTCATACGTCCAGGCGAGAATGAAAGGACGGCACTCTGCACGGATGAATTTAGTGACATCTCACCTCTAACTGGCGGGAATGTGGCCTTCTCCACATTGGAGGGAAGACCTAGTGCCTACAACTTTGACCAGAGTCCTGTGTTACAGGTATATCATGTTTTTTTTTATGATAACAGGTAATGCAATGCTGCAGTTTATATTTAACCCATCTGGATGCATCTTAGCATGCCAGATATAAACATGAACAACTTCTAATGTAAACCCGAGGCTTTTACAGTGTCTATGCATGCAAAATATTTATCTTCATGGCTTGTTGACAGTAACTTGCTGTTTTAGTTAGTGGCTCCTCTCCTTGGCCTTTAGATATGTAGATGGGTGTGCTTTGTTGTTCCAGAGGAAAGCTTTAAGGCAAATATACCTCACTGTCAAGTTTCTCTAACTTTCACACTTTCACAACAGAATCTCTTGGCTAAACATGAGTGTGCTCAGCATGCCATGCTACTAAATACAGCCTGCAACCTTTTCCAAAGATTTCTAGGGAGCTTCTTCTTTTACACAGTGATACAGTCACAGTTGTCAGATGAAGTTCAGGAAATCACAGGTGACAGGCCAGAGCTCACCCCGCTATTTGACAAAGTATATGAATACACATATATATGAGTGCAACTATAGACGTTTGGTTCTGAAAAAGATAAACTCTGTTCCACACTCTTACCAGCTTATTTGTCTAGGAGCAATTTGCAATAGCACGTCTGCATACTTGACAGAAAAGTTCTATTGTTCTTATCTTTTTTAAGAATCACCTCCAAAATATCTTAGGTTATGCATAGTGGTTACTAGCATTATGTGGTAGAAATTACATTTTAAACATTTTTATAATGAACTTTATATATATATATATATATATATACATACATACATACAATGCATTTAAAAATTATTTGAAAGTTACATTAAGTTGAAGATATTCCTAAATGTTTACAAGACAATTTTAATGTGACCTTCCAAAAAAGAAAGCTATTCTGGTTGGAACATTAAAGTGTCCAGGTTGAAGAATATCAAAGCAGATTTGACAGGATATTAGATGATCAGTACCTGCAAGAAGAGCACTCGGAATGGGAGCTCACCGCCTCCACATCTATTTTTGTAACAAGAAATGGATGGAAGGGAGAGATTGTGTTCTCGCTAACAGAAAGGTCATACCGATTGAAATTGATGTGCATATAATTCCCCATAAAGTGTTAAAAACAAAAGATGTTACAAGCATGCAGGAAAGAAAACAATTGAAAAGGATAAGGATTTTATCCTGTGGTTTTTACTATGTTTTAGTACAATGCAGCAAAGCTTGAATCACTTGTTTTCATTTGTCTCATAATGATGATCACATATTAGTAGGTGGCTAATATCCAGTCACAAAATGTGCAGGGCCTCATTTACACCTGTATTAAGCACTGATCCTATCACAAAAACGAATGTTAATGGGGTAAACATGGTCCTTGACATCCAGCAGTTGAATAGTCATAAAGATGCTTGGACCTACTGAGGTTTGGTGTGATATTGTGAACAGGTCCATTTTAGGTAAAAGCTTTTTCACTTTCAACCTTTTCATCATTCTCTTTTCTCTCAATTTTTCAAAGAAAAGCAGCCAGCCCATCTGTTTACAAAAGCGAAAGCCACTAGAGGAGTACATGAGAGCGAACAACAGAAAGGGAATGTCATTTTATTTAAGAGCAGAGATAACAGTTTGGCTTCTTGTGATTGAGACTTGTACTCTGATGTTTGAAATAGAATCTCCCTATCACACAGATGGGAGATGAATTGTTGTTGTTTTTTCTTTTAAATATGTAAGGGGACTCCAGTGGCCCCAAAAAAAAGGAGGAGGAACTGGAAGAGAGTGCTTCACTTGATGTAGTCCAGCTGCTGGGCTGAGAGGTACATAGTAATCAGCATTTGTGCATACATGTACACGCATTGTCCAGTGTGTCATCCACTTTATACCTGGATTTTGAAGGCTATGCATCTGCATTTAGCAGAAGATTTTATCCAGGTCAGTTCATTAAAGAGCCAGCAGTATTCATAATGTACAATACCGGGTTTATTAAACAATTTAATTACGAGTAAGCTATAGAAGAGAAGAAATGTTTAGGTGCATTAGATTAAGGTTTTGTTATCTTTAAGTCCCTGTGGAAGAGATGCTTCTTCAGATGCTTCTTTAAAAATGCCTTAGCAGTTCAGTTGGATTTGGATTCTCATTCCACCAGAGAGGAATGGAGAGGGTAAAGGTTTTGAACTTTTTGTCACGTTGCTCATTAGGTTACCTGAACGGGCTTGAATTGAGGTTAGGAGGTGCTATTCTAGTGAAAAGACAGCGTCGAAACCTTAAATTTAATTATGGCTGCATATTTGAGCCAGTGGAGTGAGATCAGGAGATATGACAAGAAACACTTTATTCACGGAAGCTTGTTTTCGTTCAACCTGTTTATAATGACTAATAGCTCAGAATGTATGTCTCACGCATCTGTATTGCTTCTCATAATGGGCTCTCTGCAAGTGGAAATAGATCATCTGTGCTCGGGAGAAGAACTAAAATTCTCCAATTACCCAAATGTCACCCTAGTTATTTTAATTAATTTACTTGTATTCCTGTGATTGACATGAGGTAATGCAGAGAGCAGGAAGGATGGCAATAAATGAAACGAGAGCTGAAAATAATCACTTGAGAATGTGAAACTTCTGATTTCATTAAAGGGTTAGTTCACCCCAAAATTATCCATCCATCTTCTTCCCCTTATCCGGGACCGGGTTGCGGGGGCAGCAGTCTAAGCAGGGACGCCCAGACTTCCCTTTCCCCAGACACTTCCGAGGCGTATTCCCTCCAGCGTATCCTAGGTCATCCTCGGGGGCCTCCTCCCGGTGGGACATGCCCGGAACACCTCCCCAGGGAGGCGTCCAGAAGGCATCCGGAACAGATGCCCAAGCCACCTCAGCTGGCCTCTCTCGATGAGGAGGAGTGGCGGATCTACTCTGAGCTCCTCCCAAGTGACTGAACTCCTCACCCTATCTCTGACTCCACCTTGCGGAGGAAACTCATTTCGGCTGCCTGTATCCGGGATCTCATTCTTTCGGTCATAACCCAAAGCTCATGACCATAGGTGAGAGTAGGAACGTAGATCGACCGGTAAATCGAGAACTTCGCCTTGCAGCTCAGCTCCTTCTTTACCACGACAGACCGGTACATCGACCGCATTAATGCAGAAGCTGCACCAGTCCGTCTGTTGATCTCCCGTTCCATCCTTCACTCACTCGTGAACAAGACCCCAAGACCCCAACCCCTCCACCTGAAGCAGGAACTCCCCATCAACCTAAAGGGGACAGGCCACCCTTTTCCGGCTGAGAACCATGGCCTCAGATTTGGAGGTGCTGATTCTCATCCCAGCTGCTTCACACTCAGCTGAAAACCACCCCTGTGCCCGCTGTAGGTCTTGGATCGAAGAATCCAACAGGACAACATAATCTGCAAAAAGCAGAGATGCGATCCTATGGTCCCCAAACCGGTCCACTCCTGCACCTGACTGCACCTAGAAATCCTGTCCATGAAGATAATGAACAGGACCGGTGATAAAATGGCAGCCCTGCTGAAGTCCAACGTGCACTGGGAACAAGTCTGACTCACTGCCGGCAATGCGAACCAAGCTCCTGCTCTGGTCATGCAGGGACCGGACAACCCTTAGCAAAGAGCCCCTGACCCCGTACTCCCAGAGCACCCCCCACAGGACACCGCGAGGGAAGGTCGAATGCCTTCTCCAAGTCCACAAAACACATGTCGACTGGTTGGGCAAACTCCCACGAGCCCTCCAGTACCCTAAAGAGGGTATAGAGCTGGTCCAGTGTTCCACGACCAGGACGAAAGCCGCATTGTTCCTCCTGGATCCGAGGTTCGACTATCGGACGAATTCTCCTCTCCAGTACCCTGGCATAGACTTTCTCGGGTAGGCTGAGGAGTGTGATTCCCGCTATAGCTGGAACACACCCTCCGATCCCCCTTTTTAAAAAGAGAGACCACCACCCCGGTCTGCCAGAACTCCTCCCATACCCGAGTTTTTGCCTCTGCAACCACCTGATCTGCAGTCCGCTTGGCCCACCGGTACCTATCAAGATCCCCACCAGCCAACCAGGCTCGATAGGGCTCCTTCTTCAGCTTGAAGGCATCCCTTACTTCTGGCATCTACCACTGGGTTCGGGGGTTGCTGCCACTACAGGCACCGGAGACTTTGCGGCCACAGCTTCGAACAGCCGCATCGACAATAGAGGCGGAGAACATAGTCCACTCGGACTCAATGTCTCCAACCTCCCTCGGGATCTGGTTAAAGCTCTGCCGGAGGTGGGAGTTGAAGACTTCCCTGACAGGGGGCTCTGCTAAGCATTCCCAACAGACCCTCACAGTATGTTTGGGCCTGCCGAGTCAGTCCAGCTCTCTCCCCCACCAACGGATCCAACTCACCACCAGGTGGTGATCAGTTGACAGCTCCACCCCTCTCTTTACCCGAGTGTCCGAGACATACAGCCGGAGGACAGATGAAACAACCACAAAGTCGATCATTGACCTCTGCCCTAGGGTGCCCTGGTACCAGGTGTACTGATGGACACCCTTATGCTCGAACATGGTGTTCATCATGTACAAACTATGACTAGCACAGAAGTCCAACAACAGCACACCACTCGTGTTCAGATCAGGGGGGCCGTTCCTCCCAATCACGCCCCTCCAGGTATCACTGTCATCTCCCATGTGAGCGTTAAAGTCCCCCAGTAGAAAGATGAAATCTCCAGTTGGAACGCTTTCCAGTACCCCTCCCAGAGACTCCAAAAAGGCCGGGCCCGTAGGCGCAAACAACAGTGAGAGACCTATCCCCAACCCAAAGGCGCAAAGAAACGACTGCGCGCGACTCCAGAGTAGTGGAGTCCACCCGCCATTGAGGAGTTGGGTTCCAGAGCCTGAGCTGCACATGGAGGTGAGCCCGACTATCTCTAGACGGTACCTCTCAACCTCCCGCACTAACTCCAGCTCTTTCCCCCCCAGCGAGGTGACATTCCATGTCCCAAAAGTCAGATTCTGTGTCCAAGGATTGGGTAGTTGAGGTCCCCGCCTTCGACCACCGCCTCACCCAAAAAGCACAGGCCCCTTATGGTCCCTCCTGCAGGTGGTGGGGCCACGGGAGGGAGGCCCTACGTCGCTCCTTCGGGCTGGACCCTGCCGGGCCCTGTGGGGTAAGACCCGGCCACCAGGCGCTCGCATACGAGCCCCAACCCCATGTACTTAAAACATTTTGATGAAAAAAAAAAACAATTATTGCGTGGTTGGTTTTACATCTCAGTTAAATCTTATACCGTTTTCTTAAATTCAGATTTGAATTCAGTTAATTGTTTGCAGTAATAGAAATTTTATTTATTTTTTATTATATATAAGGGCTCAAATAGTTCTGTTTTATACAAAAAAACTATGATTGACAAATTACAAATTCATAGTATTGTGACAAGATCTGATTTTTGTCTCAATGTTTTGCATGAACAGTTCACTTTTTACTGTTTCTTCTCTGCTCCGCACAAACACACACACTTGAACTCCTGCCTCCATTTATCTCCCTTTGCACTCATTACTTTAATCATTAATTCTTTCACTCTGTAATTAGAGAGTGGAAGTAGTGATTTAGCCACTTTGTGAAACAGAGGTGAAGTCGGGTGTCTTTCATTTTCTTGCCACCCCTCTTTTCTGAAGTCCGAGCCACTTAACCTTTCCCTGCCACCAGGCTTCTTTTACAGCGCAGTTTTATTTATGGCTGTCCCGGTCTTACTGCTGTGATCAGATGCTTCTGGGGGAATAAATCCTCCCCCTGCTTCCACATGAAAGGCACCACTTTCCTAGATTCAAAAATTGCTACATTTGCTTGTTGTTTATATTTGGTAAAGATCTCAGTTACTCTGCTTTTAATATTTTAGCTGCCTAGTTTGACTTATAGTTTATGATGCTCTCACTATGCTGAGTGCGGTTCATGTAAGATAGCTAAATAAGAGATTTTGGAGGAAAATGAGAATACAACAGGAAATGACAAACATACAGCACATATGGAAAAGTTTAAGTATTTTAGCTGACTGTTTGCCATTCTTAATTGTTTGCTTCCAGAGTGGATTCACTACTGCTGTTTTTAAATATTTGAATATAACCTTCTTTTGATTAAACATAACATTTTTGATATTCATTTGCATTTATAAACATTTTTTTTCTCTTTTTAGGCTTTAACTGATTCTAGCAGGGTGTGAATATTATTTCTGTTAAACGCCGATATGTTTTAGTTTTATGCATATTTATGCACCCGAACTCGTTTTAGCAGATAGATTTATTAAGGTAATGTGAAACATGTAAAACATCTGTACACAGACACTATATTCATTATATTATATTCAGTCACTTGTTGGAAAGCATCTGAGCAGAAAGTAATGTAAATACATTGTGCCATATCTCTCTGGATTCAGATTCAGCTATTTTTTTTCCGTTACCACCCAAGCTTTCATAACTCGTCTGAAGGTTTTGTGGCAGTGCAGTTCTGCATTTTTGTGATCGTTAACAAGAATGATGGCACAGCACGCTTCCCATTTCCCCTCTCCGTCATTTCTTTGATGATTGATCGTTTTTAGCTTTCAAAACCTCTGTCAGATTTTTTAATAGCTGAGCTTTCCCTAATGGCCCAGTTGCCCATAGATTTCTGCTCAGTGAGGCGTTCATTGACGTGCTGATTATAAAGCAACTGCTGATCAATACGCAAGCCAGTTTGTACATGGAGGTGGTGACAAATCAAAATCTAAAATTTTTTGTTTGTTTGTGTCTACTTGGAGTATTATAATCTTTTTTTCTTGTTCTCTCGTTCTTTGTATTTCTCCATCTTTGCACGCCTTCTTATTTTAACGAGAAAATGAGCATACATTCACTTCTAATCTGAATGAAAGTGAGATCAATGAAGTCACACTCTTTCATTACCACACACACAATTTTCTCCCTCCCTTTTATTTCTCCCACTGACATATAGTAAAATTAAAATTTGAAAAGGGAAAATGACTGGCCATTTACAACTCTTAGTTTTTTCTTCAGCTGAAGGAGCCTGAATTTTCATGTAGATGAGCTGAATTCTTTGGACGTTATGAAGATGAGATGACCTTTGTTAATGTGGCAGACACGGCTTGTGAAGCATGTTCTTCATTATGGCAACTTGCCTTTTTCAGTCTAGACAGATACCATTTTAAATCAGTCTTCCCCACTCGCCAGAAAATCTGCTTATATATTAATCGCGATTAATGGCATCAAATCGTGTTTTCTTAAAACCATGTAAAGTTAATTTTGAGAATTGTTTTGAAAATCTTAGAATCTTAGAAATGCATCGCTGAAGCATGTTACAAAGACTGAACTATATAGTACTTAATGATGGAGTACGACCGGTAAATTTTTTTTCACTATTTTCAATTTATTGGGCGGGTCTTGATGAGCACTGCCCCTCCGGCAAAACTATAAGAGCTGTGTTGGACTTGAAGCAGCACTGACTGCGTAGACTGAAATATAAGAAATATATAAAAATATTAGAAATATACATATTTAAAATAATGTAAATATTTTAAAATGATATATGTATGGGTATTTTTATATACTAAATATACACAGTAGACATGCAGAAACAAAAACTGTTGTTTTGGATGTTTATATATATATTATCCTTAATCCGCTAAAATCCAAGCATTAAAACTTAAGTATTTTGAAAAAATTAAAAGGATTTGTTTTTAAACATTCTGCAATATTATTGCAGTGTTGGGCTTTCAGTTACAAAATTGTCTTTTAAGATTTATATTTTGGTAAATGCATTTTTTCCCAGTGTATTAACAATGCTAGTAAGCAGTGACTTTATCAAACAATGCCTTTCAGAATTTCTTCTTACATCTTTCTGCAATATAGTTATGCTTCAGCTGCTGTCATATGCAGATTTTCCATTTACATTTAGCAGACACTTTTGTCTAAAAGGACTTACAAAAGAACACTTGCATGAAAAAGCACTTTTTCATGCAAAAACCAACACATATTTCCATGCCAATTTACAAGCGTAAAGTGGAGCAGGGTAGAAAGTAAGCAGAATATTTTGGGGACAAATCTGTACCCTAATCTGAATTATATCTGACAAGACCTTTTTAAGGGCATCTTCATTAGTTAAAATGTTATAAAACAGCATTCTATATAGGTTCAGTTTTATGTTACTTTTTATTGTTTATATTGTGCCACCGCAGAAATTTGAGGTTTTAAATATTAACTGAATGTGTTAACTAAAAAAACATATGAAATCAACCGCAGATTACTTAATTGTTTAAGTGATTGGCAGCACAGGGTGCAAATGTAAATGATCTTAATTTTCATGAGTAAAGCACAAAAAAGAGGTGCAGACTGACACGTGGTCGACCCTGCTTGTCTCCTCTGTGAAACCATCCATATTTCATCAGCTTTAACACCAGAAGACAGCATCCTGCCTTTAATATTAGCATTTAATCCCAGTGTGTCTCCTACCAAGCTTTCTGTAGAAAGAATTTAACAGACACTCTTTTCCACTCTTAAACCTCTCAGAAGAAAAAAGAGGAGAAAAGGAAGGAAGTTTGAACTTCAGATCAGATGACAGAGACAAGAGGCCCCCTGGGTTGTATTTCCATTCTGAGAATAATTTGAGAGAGGGGTAAAAAAGAAAGCTCAAAGAGGAAAAAATAGCACTTGAATCAACTGCAATATTCTCTATACAGCCTTGTCTGCTATACTAAACCTTTTTTTCCTGATGATGTAGAAGGCTGTTTCAGTTCTTAAAATACAGGTGTTCTGTGATATTCTTTGCTTTTAATTTAGGGTACTTTGGTGTTTATTGCATCATACAGCTCTGCCGTCACAATTACTTTTTTTAAATAGCCAATGTAGAAAAATACAAAATAGATCTTTTAAATTGTAATACTGAATATATAACTCTATTTTTGGCCAAATAATAGTTCTAATGAAGATAAGAGACTTCTTTTAAAACATTTAAACATCTGTCTGTCTGTCTGTCTTTAGATGGACAATATAGACAAAAATCTTTTTTTATTCTCTAATAATTTTAAACACAGCATTTACAACCAGGCCCAGCTCCACGGGACAGCCTTAAATCAGCTTAAGCTTAGTCCACCCAATAATCAGATTAGCTTCTAATTATCTAATATCTCTATTAGGTTATTCTCATAGTTCCGTTTAATTAGTTGCTTTTCTGTAACTTATTCAATTGTTTATTTTTCTACTAAAGTAGAATTATTCTCCATGGGGGAGGAGCCAGATCGTGATCTGTTAATATATTCATGCTTTCCCTTTTTCATCACTATACAAATTGGCAAGAATAAAAACCACTCACCTTGTAACCTAATACTTGATGGTTTCTTGCAAAGTAATGAATTACTTCAAAGGGGGTATTTGTATGTTTTTTTTTCAGTCTGAAAGCATTATTATATTTTTCCCCCACCAACAAAATCCATGCTGAAGATGAAAGTTGTCCTATGAATTCAAATTTAATTTGTTCAGTCATCCATTAAATCGGTGTGCGTGCTCTCTCTCTGTCTCTCTCTCTCTTTCTCTCTCACTTGGTTGAGGCTGGAGAGCTGGGTGTTAAATTGGAACGGCAGGTTTGAATGAGAATGAGAGATAGAGCGCATAGAATGAGCAACACACAGTGAACTTAAGCAATCAAATTAAAAAAAGTTATTTAGTTTGAAATGAGGGACAAGTTTCTTCCTGATGCATTCTAATCATAAAGGCCCTCCTGGCTGTGACCCACGTAAGAGGAGAGGAAAGGAAGATGGCAGAGGGATGGGAAAAAAAATGGTGCATCGTATGATGCGAAAACAGGAAGCGCAATTGAGAGTCAAATGGCTAGGAGGCAGGGGTGAATAATTCACAGAAAAGCTGTACAAAAAGTAGAAAGTATGACTCCTCTAAAGTCTTCAAAGAAGAAAGAGAAATTAAAATAGACCATTTTTTTGTGTAGTCAGCAGTTTTTAGAAACTCATCAGCCAAAACTAGAAGAAGCAAATGAAGCCTAGTTAAGTGCTTGCTGCCGTTTGCGCAAGAACCACCAATAAACGCTCTAATAATTAACCTTTCAAAGATTACTTCCATCCTGCCATGTAAATAATATCTCAAAGAGCAACTCGCTCGAGACAATTAGCCATAGTTCAGCTGGCATTAATCAAGAAAAAATAGCAGGAAGTTTTTTCTTTTTAGTCTGCATTTACTTTGAATGTCATTGCCAGAGAGGACTGGCAGTCTAACCCTTTGTGCTCTTTTAATGGAAATTTGAACACTTGTTCTAAAAAAGTTATTTATTTCTTAAGCAGCATCTCGCCTTTTAAAATCTACTTGCTTTGTAGCCATATTTCAGTTCCATATGCAATTGATCGTTAAGCCCCACCCCCTTAGTTACTGTTGCTCCCTCAGACAAACAATCGGAGTCGTTCACTGTTTTACAATGATAGTTGCAGTGTGAAAACCTTGTCCCACAATGTTTTTGCATCCTTTTGGACAAAGAGAGCAGAGCCGTGCAGAGACGTTTAACGGGGCGGGTGCTCAAAGTAATAATAGAGGGCAGATAGTAGGCTAAATAACAGCAATGCAGGTTCATGACGAACTTAATATGTAACGCTCCCCTACACACCTCTCTGCATGACGGTAACTGTTACACTTTTATATAAAAAAGTGCTGCAAATGAACCAACACCCCCTCCCCCCCCAATCTAATTTGAACATAAACACACATAACATCACTAATACAAAAACGCAACTTTTTTGCTTAAATGACACAAATATATGTAAACTCTAAAGAAATACCCACAATGCACCGGGTGCAGAAGTCTTCCCTCACGAGCGAGCATTGGTTAATTGCAGTCATGTGACTGATGCAAGCCAGATCCGTTTATTTAGCAAAATTGAGACTAATAGTTACATTTTATTGTTGTGGGGCAAAGACAGGGCTCCATATTTGTCAATTGTGGTTTTGACCTACATTGTTTAAGACGCGAGAACAGTCCGCTCTTTAGGTTTGTACATTAGCATGGACTCACTAATGTCTCTAGTTTTAACGTTCTGCTTGAGCAGATGAAAGTTGTAACTTAATGAGCATGTGACAACCAGAAAATGAACGTTTTCATCTTCGTTTGGATTGAGGTTGAATGCTTTGCTCTGATTTGTTAATCTCAGGAGACCTGTAATCAGTGTTACAAGTACCCCAGACACATCGTTATTCCTTTTTTGAAGCATAAACCCCATAAAAACGATGCAAGCTTCAGGTCTTCCAATGTTTTCTTTATGGCACTGAAACCTACAGATGTCCGAGTTCCACTCTCCATGCAACTAAAACTCAACTGCCATTGGCTCATCTGCGTTTGAGGGGAGTGGCTTACAGATAGGTCAATTATGGTTTAGAAATCCTTTGATAGCCACCTCATTTTGAAGTCAGACAGGTGCTTTTAATACTAACCCATGGAACTTTCTTTCATGGCACAGGGTTTGAGCCAGTAAGCTGAGCTGTGAAATGGCTACATAATTAATCATGGAACGAATGTGGTGAGATGATGGAACAGTTGCTAACACAATCCTGACAGATAAACCTCTTTGCTTTTCTGTTGGCTTACACCAGCGCACCTTTGGTAACTACCACTGTCTTCAGTGAACTGATTCTCAGCTTAAACAATACTAGTGTCACATGTATACATTGTCATCTAAATCTAAAATGTTATACTAGGGACTCATTTGCTTAATGTTTTCTGTATGACGCCTGTGCTTAGATGAATCTTAGCATGATTATTTTTAAAAATCCTCAGACACCAAGGATGAGTGTAACCTATTAGTAGATCCCACCACCAATATATGTATAGCTCATTAGCACAGGGTCAGACCAAACCAAATAACCTTTGCTCTTCCATTCCACAACTTAGGGAGCTGCTCTTGTCTGTGCATAAGCAGCCATTGAAGCGTAAGCCGATTTGGAATGAACACTACATATAGAATCCTGTGATGGTATTTTATGCAGTCATTATCAGAAATCACATCAGAAATCATTCTAATATGCTCATTTGCCACTTTAAAAACACGTTGTGCTGTTAAATATATTTGTGGAAACCACTATACCTTTTTTTTTTCTCTCAATTTCATAGAATAAAAAAATCAGTGCTGAACACTGATCTATGTATAACGATATATATAATATGTAGAATTCTTTATTACAGGGTGCGATTTTTAGGGGGGATGGGGGGATTTCTCACCCTCTGGTCTATGCATCCCTGCCTCTGCTAAATTATTTTTATCTCCGGTGGGGATAAAAGGATTTGGGAAATGCGCTATGAAGTCTCGTTTTATATCAAATAATTTGCAAATGGCACTTTGAAATCCCGTTCTGGATCAAATGATTGGTGATACATGATCTGATTGGACCACTTCGAATCTTTTGCGACTCAATGGTTTAACTAAAACTGATGGTTTCAAAAAGTGCTATTCGGTTAATAACTTTTCTGTTAAAAATGTATACAAATATTTCATTATATGACACTTACTTGCCTAAAACGACAAATTTACCATGAGATCATTTATTTATATTAGAAAAAGGTTTTCAAAAGCATCCCCCCTTTGCTTTTTTCACAAATGGCACCCTGCGATCAGTGGTGCTGAATGATAGTATCCAATTCTCATTATTAATGAGCAGTCACATGGCACAAAGTTTTGTGTAAAATAGTCAGATCTTGCATACAGTGTTGCCAGATTGGATGAATGGATTTCCACCACCACCTCCCAGAAGTCGGGTAGTAAGGTAGCTTTGCCAGACTAAGCTCCTATGAGCTTAATAGTCGCGGAAGGCAGGCTAGCGCACACTGAAGATAAGTAAAATGAAGCATGATAGTAGGATTTTAGTCAGTAGAGGATTTTAGTTTAGTATTTCATTTATGTCATAATAGAATACGCTTTGTTATTTATACAAAATGGTGTAAATTAGGGCTGGGCAATTTATATCGTACGATATATTATGCGCATCTCGTCAGTAATGCCGGTTCTTTGATTAGCGGGAAAACTTCCTCAGCTGTTTTTAAAAGGAACGCCAGCTTCTAAACAGAGCCGTAGATCACTGAGAAGCTGCGCGTTTAATCACCCGAAAAACTCAACCCGCAGCTTCTCTGTGATCTACGGCTCTGTTTAGAAGCTGGCGTTCCTGGCCCTAGTGTTAATATTATGCCCCCAATGCAGAAGTGAATGAATAGTCGACTATTCCAGGAAATCCCTATACATTTCCCAAGTAAAGGCTCAAATCTGGGAAAATACATTAAATAGAATTATCAAATACGATCAAAATATGCAAGCACAAATATCAAAATGGCAATCAAGAAATATCCTTGAAAAAACAACAACAAATGCATCATGTACAATGTCAGCAGTCAAAATAAGCCAGTTTGAATGCAAAAAGTGCCCAAAATAAGTCATGTTTATGTCACACTGAGCTAGAAGACGTCTTTTATGAAGTGTATATTGTAGATATAATACAGAACTTTGCAGTCAAAACTAACACGACCAGCAGCTTTCCAGAACAATCTGGACCATTAAAAGTAGAAAGACAGAATGACAGGATTGTATAGACACAGATATAATTCAGATTTATGATTGATTAATTAATTCAACTGTTCTCTGACTTCGGAGTTGCAGTGATATTGAAACCTTGACGTCATCTCCCTCCTTAGGTGTATTCATTTTCTGAGAGTTAAGGTAACTTGTATTTAGGCCACTTAAATACAATTATACCTCAAACATCAGATTCATCATGCTAAAAACTTGAATCATCGTGTCGGTCTGCTGATCCCTAGTAACTGGCTTAAAGTGTGTCTGTCTATATCAGCATCAGCCATCTCTGCAGTGTGTGAGTGTGTTTAGGAACGTCACAATGATTGATTGGATGCAGTACATTCACACTTTTGTTTGTTAGGTAGTCTATACAATTTATTTGTTTGAAAACTGCCAAACTGACCCCAAAACATACCAGCCCAAGCCAATTTTTACCCTCGAATCAAATTCAAAACTATCCAGTCCTATCAACAAACTGCTTGTATACAATGTTGTGTTGTTGTAGTACACTATGGGATTTCCAGTTGTGAAGGATAAATGCAGTGCCTCCAATAATTCAGCTAAAAGAAGATATATTGTAAGGCAACATGATTAAGTTGCCTACTTTTTGGCACAGATTTTACATTGGGAGTGTGACTATGATGCCTTAAAATACTGTCTACAGAGGAGCTCATTAGGTTGTAGAACACAGCTTGCATTACGCTCTCACACTCTGTAGTACTGGAGCTGTTATTGTTTATGATTCATGGCACATTTCTCCCCAAAAATAAGTCTTTTTCTACATGATGCACAAGAAATGTGAAAACAAAAACAATAGAGGCAGAGAAGAGAGAGCTGAATAAGGAAAGTAGGCATAAAAAAACTGTGTAGAGCAGTGAATGGGGAAGAGAAAAGACAGAGACGCCAGGGGGGGGGGGAATAAAGAATATTGTACACGGAGAGAGGTGGAAGCAGAAGAACAGAGCGACATATATAATAAAAACAGAAGCAGAGTCAGAGGAGCATCGTTAGAGAGACAAAGAGACATGGAGGGGTTATTTGTTTCTCTCTTTTGTTTACTCAACTGCTCTGAATAGGAATGGACTTACCATCCCTCCGAGAGGAGGCTTGGATGTGCTTGCAGGGACGTGCTGGCCAACTTCTTTTATCTTGTTCCCCCAGAATGAAAGATGTGTGCACTCACCTCCATGCGCCAGGCCGTCACACCAGGCTCAAAACCCATTAACACAGACAGAACAAGGGTCAACAGGCCAGCCACTGAAAACGATGACCAAACTCTATTGCTTTCACACTAACACACAAATGCATGATCAAACCAAAGCACACATTTGACAAGACTGCACACATACATGGTTAAAAAGAAAAGAAAAGAAAAGCTCTGCTGTTGTCTCCTATCTCATTATTTCCGCTTCTGTCTGAATCACATACACATACATACAGAGAGGTGCTGGCTTTGTTTTCCTTGAAGTTTATTGCAACACGAATTTTGAAAGAAAAATAAAAGTGGCTCATTGCTCTATTTTTTTTTACCTCGGAACTACCCCTCACCTTAGCTGCATCAAAAATGTGTATTTATTTTTGTTAATACAGCACATTTTGAAATTATACATGTGTGTAATGTAGACATGTAAATCTGCTGTTGATATTTTCAAGTGACCTTCTACATCAGCCATGTTTCTGTTCTCTACAGATCTTGGCCTTATGGGAAATTAAAAACAAATTTGAGGGAAAAATTTGTTTAGGGTTGTCAAAAGTTGACAGAATCTTTTTATATATAATGTAAAGTATATTCTAAAGATCATTCATAAAAGCTTGGATCATTCATATTTTTGTTTTAACTGATCTAGTTAAACAGAAAGTTGTCAACCTAAGTAAATTTAGTAATTTACTACGTTGCTAAAATTGGATTGACTACATATTTAATTCATAATATCTTTATACAGCACTTACATGCACTGTAGGACCGGATCTTACAGTTTTAGCCTATTGCTTACACACTTTTTGCAAAATTTGGCCCATTATGTCAAAACTCTACACATACAACAATCAGACATAGCACATGGAGATTAACGACTCACATCTATGCCAAAATGAAACACTGCAATCAAAACTAAACACTCCTTTATAAAAATCTAATTCTGGCAACAAAACCATACACACAAGCACCACATGAATTACTCTTTAATATCAGCAGCAGCACACTGATGGGCTTTATATAAAAGTCTTTGTGTTTCTATTTTTAGTGTCATTTGTTCTGATTCAGTCTTCTGTAAAAC
>JAUMHP010000046.1:8023689-8044502 GCA_032361065.1 Enteromius trimaculatus
GCATTTTGAACATGAGTTTTGCATTGTTTTCCCAATGATAACAGGTGATTTTGTTTTTGAGCAAAGTGTCTAATGCAAAAAAAAAGTGTGTAGTGTTTCGCAATATGTGTGTTACAGAATTGTAAACAAAGTGCTAAGTTGAAAATGTGTTTAAGCTATGATTACACTGAGTTTAAGATAAGATACAAAAAAGTTTAGGTATTGGGGCTATGGTGTACGCATTCGCTTTTAGTGTGTAAGCAATAGGCAAAAACTGTAAGTGGATAAACCATGCAGTCTTCACACACAGAAAAGTTTTCTTTTCCACTAAGACAAGCAGTCCATTGACTAAAGTTTTTTAGCCATATCAGTGTATGTGCATTCTTTCATGGGATTCACACGAACAATTATATAGGTGTGAAATAAAAACCTGCTGCTCACACTCTATATGTGAATCCCACAATAGATTATGCATGGAAAGGCAGATTACAGCAGAGGTTCTCAGCTTGGGCCCTTGAGATCCACTTTTTTGCAGGGTTTTGCTCCAGCCTTGCTCAAACTCTCCTTACTGTAGCTCTCTAGTAATCCTAAAGACCTTGATTAGCTTGTTGAGGTGTGGCGCTGCAGGAAAATGGATCTCACAGACCAGAGGTGAGAACCCTGGGAATACAGCATTCACACTGTAAGCATGCATTTCCGTTTTGCATCCCATTCACAGAAATAAAAATACATCTGACACAGAGCATCACATTTTTTTTAAGAGAGAAAAGCATTTGGAAATGATTTAGTAAAGTAAATTTAAGTTAAATAAATAGGAAAGTACTGTTTGCACATTATTTGTCGGCCATAGAGTCTGAAGTGGTTAAGATTTTGGGCAGTTTGTCATGATTGGCTTGGATCGTGTTGTAATCAGCAGTTGTATGGATGAGTTATATTTTGTTCAGATTTATATGTTATATTGGTTATTACATTAATCAAATGGTTATTAAATTGAATGTAGTTATATAGTATGTAAATAGTTCTATAGTATGTGTTATATAACAGTTTACTGGTTCTGAAATGTATTATATTTAGCTGCATGCATGTTCTTAGAACAGACTGTTATATAACTGTTATATCAGTTTTACACTGTAAAAAGGGCACTTTAAAAAATTTGTTTAACCTCGGGTTGTTTCAGCAATAATATTTCATATTTTTGAGTTTAATAAAAAAAATAATTCATTTAATTTCCCTATCTATTTCTAGGACTGGGTGACAGCTACTGATATCCTCATCTCTCTGGACAGACTGAACACTTTTGGAGATGAGTTCTTCAAAGATCCCAAAGTGCTTCGTTCATATTTTTATGCCATATCTGATTTCTCCGTGGGGGGCAGGTAAATAAAAACACAACTATGTAGATGAGCTTTCAGCTGTCATCAATGTTTTGCCAGTTGTATACAGACAGACGGAGACAAAAGGGAAACTGAGCAAATGAAGGAAAATGGCAACAGAGGGAGTGATGAATAGGACAATTAGAAACAGAAATAGCTCTAAATAGCGAGGGGAACTGGGCTTTCGAAAGATTGAGAGAGTTTTGCCAGGCGTGTGATCTGCATTTGACATCATCAGTGTATTTGTAATATTAACAGGATGTGGAAGAGACAAGTGGTTGTGTGTTTTTGTTTGCCACCATCTGTATATTGTTTGTGTCTGTGTTTGAGTTTGTGCATGTCTGGGTTTTATTTTTTGTCAATAGCTTACATATCAAAGAATCTTTTTGAATTTTCTCTGATTATTTGGTCTTACAATAAACTGAACAAACATGCTAACACTACAATAGTTATCAGGCCAAGTTGGTAAAAACACACATCATCTCCTAATTACCTGCTAAATTTATGGTGATAATACTAAATGCAATACCTACACTGTAGACTGAATGTGTTTGTACTTGGGTATATCTGACAATATTGATTAACTCTGCCAGTTCATATTTTCTTTTAAGGTCCCTGTAGCAAATCTTAATTTGCTTTGTGTTTTATTGTCATTTGGTTTTGAATTCAACCATCTGGCTTGTTTGTTCCTCCCGTCCCAGTATGCCACAGTTTTTTTTTTGTGTGTCTGTTTGTTTGTTTGTGTGTTTGTTTTAGGCAATGTAAAAAAATGTATGAGAGTCCACAGAAAACAATGAGCCTTAAAAGTATGCTAATGTGTTTCAACTGTTTTGCAGGTGCAAGTGTAATGGCCATGCCACTGACTGCTTTACCAATGAGGAGGGACGTTTGGTGTGTGCGTGTGAGCACAATACTGCAGGGGTCGACTGTCAGCACTGTGCCCCCTTCTACCAAGACCGACCATGGGCACGGGCCACAGCCGATTCAGCCAACCAGTGTGTGAGTGAGTACAGCCTGATTCTTTATTTGTTTGAATAGATTCCCCCTCAACCCCAAAATCCTTCACGCAGGTTTGATACAGACAATGGAGATAAATAAACAACTATACTGGAGAATTAAAAGAAAAATGCGAAGCAAAACATATAATATTAAGTCATTTTTATAATTAATACTGTCTAACGTTAAAAGTTTTATTATCTGGTTCATACATTTATTGACAATCCATCCCATTTAGATTATAATCAAGAAAAAGAGCTGAAAAAATGTATTGGGCGCCAAGTAATTTTTGCATTACATGATTAATTTAACCTTGTTTTTCATTTTACTAGTTAAAAATAAATGATCTTAAATCTGTTTTCTGTGTTTTGAAATAGCATATGTAATTTTAAGTCAATTAGAAGAAACTGACGTTTAAGCTCAGTGCCCATCTGTGCATTGTGAATGGAGTATCTGAGAAATTAACAACAGTGAATTTAACTTTAATGATATCCGCATTATATATTTAATGCTTTAAACTTCATTAAACATGAAATTCTGTTGGAGACTGCAGTTCTACTTTCTCAAATTCACTTTCAAATTAAGTTGTTTAAAAAGTTAATTTGTTTCCTCTTGTGCATTGATTGAATTTGCCTAGTTTACTCAGTGTAACTGAGCAGATTTAATGAAAACTATTAAAATGGGCAATAGATCGATTTCATGCAACCATTTACCTTAAAAGAAGTTTTTAACAGAATGTTGTACAATGTCACCTCCGTATGAAGTTAGCAGTTAGGGCTGGGCGATATATATGGAACTATATATTATGCGCATCTCATCAATAAAAAGCCGTTTTTTTGATTACAATTTCAATCAGCTGTTTTCAAATGGAGTGCCAGTTAGATCACTGACAAGCTACGTGTTCAGTTTTGCAGGTGATTCATTGGCGTAGCTTGTCAGTGATCTACGGATCTGTGCTTTAACTGGCACTCCATTTGAAAACAGCTGATTGAGATTTACCGGTAATCAAAGAACCGCCTTTACTGATGAGATGCGCATAATATATTGTTCAATATATATCACCCAGCCCTATTAGCAGTATCGTCATCTTTTGCAATATCTTGGAAAGATGATGTCGTTTTTTTCCTCTCACTGTATTTACAGCACAGTCTTACATTAAGATGCTCACAGCAGTCGGTAATTCAATCAAACAACACACCATTTAGCCTTTCAGCACAATAACTAAGAAAGTTTTGTTCGTGTAATGTGTGTGTGTGTGCTGTCATGCGTCTCTGGTAAATACTTTAGGGGGATGCTGTAATTGGCTATTCTGACAAACCCATAAGGCGAAAAAAGCCATGTTAATTATTTTCATTCTGTATTCCACTAAGCTCCACGTTTCTTTAATTAACTCGGTGGTCAACAGATGGGTTTCTGGTGGTAATTGTTGTTCCTTCTCATCAAAGTGGATTTAATGAATAAACAAGTTTCTGGTTGCAAAAGCAGCACTATCTGTTGGCGAGGAGGTGGAGTCAACAACAATGCGTTCTGTGCATGGCTGCATCGCAAAGTTTTTCGTCATAGACTTTGCCAAGTTTGTCATTTGCATGGCAGACTCTAAAAGCTTCCACCATATGCCTCTCTTGTAATGATTCAAACAGATGGACAAGGACATCTTTTTTACCCTCTAATCTGAAAGCGTGTGAGAAAATATGAAAATGTAGCTTGCAAACATCACACAGTCCTTATTTTGCTTCTCAACGATGTTCTAATATGTTTATTACCACTTTTTTCTTATGTATGCCGCAAAAATTCTTTGTTAAATTGCAGTGCTCTACATTGCTTTAATAAAAATTAGAAGAGTAATTAGGACCTCCTAGAAATATTGATTTATTGAAATATTGAAATATTTTGATGTCCACATTTATCTTAAATGTGCACATTTACAAAAATATGTTACAACTATGTGAAACCATGCAGCCATAATTAAAAAATTCTACCAATTCTGTCTTTAATTTTGTTACCATTTCTCCAGTCTGTTTTGCTATCTTTGAGCACAGTAGTTTCACACTAATATGCAAATTTTTTGGATGTTTTAATATGCTTCTTTGTTACTCAATAAATGCTTCTTGTCATAGTTGTGTTTTCTGCTTATTTAATATTTTTGTGGAAACCATGAAACTTTTTTTAAATAGAAATATTTATTTAAATAGATTATTTGAATAGAAAGAACATCATTGCAATCTTTACCATCATGTTTAATTAATTGAATGCATCTTTGCTGAATTAAGGTATTAATTACTTAAAAACAATGTGGAGTACTTTGTTTTAGAGAAATATTTGAAAAATTTGTTTACTTACTTACTCATTAGGAAAGTATTAAGAATTGAGATTTAATTCCTTTGAATAAGCGTTTCTCCTTTTGCTCTGCACATTTTCTTTATTGCAATAGCATGCATTCCTTTTTTCAGTGGCAGCTCGAGAAACTGTGTCCCATTAGAAAGTGATAATGTGATGGTTATTGCAGAGTCAATAGACTGACGGAGCTGTAATAAAACGAATAATGTCTCACAATGCCCCCCTAGGTAGCGGGGTGGATAAAAAGCTGACTTTGTGCGTTCTGGTTCGATGATATGTTAAGAAGAAGGGGCCTGTGACATGGGAGCTTTTTAGGTAGTGTGTGTGATCTAAAGCCTAATGAAACAGAACATGCTGCTGTGAATTTGACCGCAAGTTTTAGAAGAACATCAACTGCTATTTCTAATCAGTTTATCTGTTGTTGTTCTTCTTGTTTTGCCTGTTTGCCTGGTTCATCCTTCTACATTCCGCCACATCTTTCCTTTCTTAGGGTGTAGCTGCAGTGGTCTTGCTGATGAATGTGTGTTTGATGCAGAGCAGTACCGCAGCACAGGAAGTGGGGGGCGCTGTGTCGGCTGCAGGGAAAACACAGCTGGCCCTCACTGTGAGAGATGCAGTGAGAACTTCTTTAGATCCTCACCGCAGCAGACATGCCAAAACTGTAACTGTAATGCAGTAGGTAAGTTATACAGACATACTCAACAAACATATTGTGCATCACTCCCTTTCATTCACACTTTTACTACTATCTTCTATCAACCCATGTAATCGCTCTTGAATCTCATGCACTCATGCCAATTAACATGTGTGTACAAATACACACCTCCACAAAAGGGCCAAGCAACTAAAAAAAAATCACGGTAAGAGTAAAAATTGGTTAAATTATGATTTAAAAAAGTCAAGACAAACACATGATCTTTTTTTATCCCATTGGACAAGCATTGGGAGAAGCATATGAAATGGTCGACTGGGTTTGAGAACTTACTTTTCTTCATTATCACATATCACATTGGAAAAGTGAGAAACGGTTGCTTAACAAGTATTTAAAAAATAATATATTAATTAGGAAGGTGTAGTGTTACTACAGGTGTTAATAGAAGCTATTTAAGGTGAAAATAGTCAACTATTTACACTAACTGACCACAGCAGCATTTTAGATATGTGCTGTTAACACTAAGTGAAAATAGCCATTCTATTTACGTTTTATAAAAGTACATCTTCGCAATAAGTTAGCTAATTAGATGCACCTGTATTGTTGTACATTAACAGGATACAATAGTAACATTGATTTTAATGACAAAGAATTTATTCATTTAAAATGTTTAAATACATGCTGCCTTATTGGGAAATTAAAGCCCTCCCTATATCCCGCCTACCCCTAATTAATACATTATTATAATGCACTCGTTAAGAAAAAAAAAAAAACCTATCGACTTTTTTCTCAAAATTTAATAACTTTTTTTCTAATAACTGAATGAGTTTATTCTCAACATTTTATCTCTCTTTTATCATTTTATAAACATTTAAAATGTTTTAAAGAAACATTTCAACTACTTTTTCTCATAATTTAATGAGTTTAATCCCAAGATGGTTTTATTTTTTTATTATGTCCCTGATCTTCTTCCGTACACTTCTGAAGTGACAACAGCGAAGAAAAGTCTCTCACACACTCAAATTCAAACATGGATTTTCTTTTTATTATAGTTGATACACTATTAACAAAGTGCAAGACTTCAGGTGATTAAAAAAGTTTCTTTAAAATATATTAAATATGCTGCCTGTTGGTGTTATATTTAAATATTAATTTGCATTTGGATATTGCATTATTAATGGATGTAAATTCCCACAATGCCAGGGAAAAAAAGTGCACTTTTAAAATTATTTGTTGCTGTTTAATACACGCTAATTGTGTTCGTCTTGTATCTGATTTATCTGATTTTGCTTCAGGTGGCAAAATGTGTGTATAAGATATGTTAAAATTAGCATTTATTAACCTTTATTGGCTGAATTTTTTGATAAGGAAATGATTCTTTAATGCAGCTGAAACTAACCATGTACTCATTAAAAAACCCCTCTCACTCTCTCTGTCTCTCTCCAGGCTCTGTGAGATTGCAGTGTGATGCAGAGGGAGTGTGTATGTGCTGGCCAGGTGTGTCTGGTGTGAAGTGTGACATTTGCGAGTCTGGTTTCCATTCGCTTGGCCCTGGCGGATGCAGGTAATGAGAGTGAGAGAGCATCCGTACCAGGAATTCGTCTTACACAAAAAACATTTGATTCTTGGATGCAGAATTCAGCAGATATATCTGACTAGCACTGTTGAAACAAATTCAATTCAATTGAACCCAATTACAACATAAACAAAACAATAATATCATCTTTTAAAGACCTTTTTAACACCTTTTATAAGGATATCTAGTTTGCAGACTACTACATATTGAAAGATTTAACAATGAAGAACAGCTTTGATGAGAGGGAGAACCAGCAGACACAGGAAAACATGGTTTATACAAGAGCAAAGATTCTGTCTAAATAATTTTGTACTATATCATTAAAATACAAATGTAAAAAAAAACATTTTAATACCATAGTGTGTCTTGTATAAGTATGAGGAAACAGGCATTTTTTATAACATTCGTTTACATGAATATCTTAACTGACTTAATTTTAAAGATCTTAATTTTTGATCCGCTTTTAATAATTTTTTATAACATTTTAACTTCACATTTGTGCAAATGCTTTTGCATTTAACAAAGAGAACAGGAACAAAATCAAAGGAAAAAAAATAACTTCTCAGTGTTTTACATTAATATACCTCATCAAAAATGATATATTTAATTTTTAATATGTGCTATATTTTCCATTGATGTATTTCCTACCATTTCCTTCAACCAGTGTCCTATATTTGGTGCACAACACTTTTCATGTGTGTATTTGATATTTTAAAGCCATTTTGCTTGAAGAGTGCATATGTTTAAATATATATATATTCCTCTTCATCTGTTTAGAATATAGCTGAAATAAAAAAGTAAAGGTGACCCAAGGATCTTTTCTACCTTCCTTTTCGCGCCTTTCCAAATATTCTTGGATTTTCACATTTCTATATACAGTGTTAAGTCATATCTTTTTTAACTCACTGCATCTTAAGCAAGTGTCAGGGATATCCATCTAAATATCCCCCTTTAGACCCAAACTCCAGGCTTCCAGTTTATAGTTTGAAGAGTCGTTTGAATGTGACACCAGCATATTGTATAATGATGAAATTAAATCTTTACTAAAACAATTTCTTGGCATTTCCCTTTCCAAAATGCACAATGACAGCATAGCAAGGCAATTATTTTGTGATTTGAGTATGAAATTTCTTATTTGTAAATACTTAAACAAATGTTTCGTAGAATTATTATGTTTTAAACACAGCATTTGCTCAAACAATATTTATGCATAGATTTGCTTTTTTAATTTTTTAATGTCAGCCCATATCTTAAAGTGTCTAATCAGTCTGGTTTAAAGTTTGTATTGCCCCAAACTGGACTAAAACATGATAATGCATAAATGTTACCCAAATTTATTCTCACATTATACTATAAATGAAACATATTTATAACCTTAGGGTTGGAATTTTATATAGATGTGTGTATATATATATATACCCACAAAACAGCCCAATAAAAGAAATGTAGACACTGTAGACATCTAACATATGACAAATATGAAAGTGTCAGGCAGAGTCTGGAATATCTGTTAATTTAGTTTAATTTAATTAACTCTTTTTTTCTCTGTTACTGTTGAAATAGATGCTTAGGTGGAGGCAGAATTAATTTATGCCTCATGTTAAATATATTGTTTTAGAGTTTGTTACAGATGTGCTGTTTCCTATTCATTATTTAAAAAAAAAAAGAAGAAAAAAACATTTCAGTATTGAGGTGTGTACAGATTATATCCACCTGAGAAGATTTACACTTTGCATGTTGCTTAGTCAATGGTGCAAATAATGGCGTAATGCAGAAGAAAACACAGGAGAAAGGCAAACGTCAAACAAAAATTTTATACACCACTACACTTTCATGTGGCCCATGTGGGTCACTGTTTTTGGGTGCAAATTACTTGGTTCACTGGAGCGAAACGTGAAAGAAAAAGATAAAATGAGAGAGAAACGAGAGGAGGGAGGTTACTTGTCAGATAGGAGAATTATGGGTAATGGCAAGCCAGGTAAAATCATGGTTTCAGGCCAGGTAGCAGATCATTGTGAGATAAAAAAAATAATAAATAAAAGTTTGCACCCGAGAGTCGCTCTGACCTGAGGCAGTCAACCAACTGACCCACACACTACAGGCATATCAGTTGTGGCTCTCTCATCTGTGTGTGTGTGTGTGTGTGTGTGTGTGTTAAAACAGGTTGTGTGAGTGTGATAACAGGGGCAGTTTAGGAGTGTGTTCAGCCGAAGACGGTCGCTGCCATTGCAAGAATAATGTGGAGGGTCAGTACTGCAACAGGTGAACTTCTGCTTCTCATCCTCTCATACCTTCACTTATTACTTATGTATTTACTTTGTTACTTTGAGACAGTTACTCTACAATTCTGTCATTTACTCACCCTCCAGTTGGCCCAGACTTGTATGTTTTTTTTAAACAGAATTACAATTTTTTGTGTGAACTATTCCTTTAATAAGCTTCCTATTAGGTCACATCATACACACATACACACAGAGATACCTCCAGTAATAATAATAATATATCAGTGGAGAAATGCTCGTTTGCACTCTAGTCTGCACACAGCAAGTTCAAGAAATAAGCACTAGATTTTCCAGGTCGCTACATAAATTGTATGAAAAAGGGAACTTGAGCACTTTATACCATTGTACTGGATGTCTGCTTTATGTTTTTTATGTATATTATAGGTGTAAACCAGGCTCTTTTAACCTCCAACTGGAAAACCCAGATGGCTGTAAAAAATGCTTTTGCTTTGGACACTCCCTCGCCTGTTCATCCTCCAATCAGTACATGGCAATTAATATTACTTCAGACTTCCTAGAAGGTGATTCATCAAACATTTATGCTGTTTTGACATGATTTACATTCTGAATATAAGTGTTCACAATTCCCGCCTCCCATTGCAATCACACACTTCTTTCTTCACTCACTTTATCAGCACTTTTAGTACTACTTTTCAGGTAGTAGTCGAGATATGCACAGGGTTCCAAACACACACACAAGTTCATAATCCCGTTTGAAATTTTCGGCCGTTTAATGTTGTAAATAAGAGGAAAATCTGTGGTGCCGAATTAATTACAACTATTTCAGATTTTACACATTGATCATGTGACTTTTTGTAGAGATGGTTGGATGTTCTTGCTTATATTGAAGCACAAAGGTACTCTTTGATTATGACCATTATACTTCAGGCAAACATTTTGAGTTAAATGCAAAAGAGAGACCAACCATTCTAAATCAGTTTGTAAATAACTTGTATTAAATAATAAAAGCACAATGGAAGTACATTTGACCAATGATCTCAGACTTGTGTGTGATCTTTGTTCAGATCCAGATGGCTGGAAGGGTGTGTTCCCCAGAGGGCAAGAGCAATCTCTCATCTGGAAGGAGGGAGAAGTCTATCTGTTGCCCTATAGGGAGGAGAATGGCTTCTACAGAGCACCTGGTAGGACAACAAATATACCGTCCCTTTCAGAACATGTGTTGGTTCTGCAAATATTGGCCGCCTTTGAAATTATTCTAGAATAGTTGCATGATCTCTGTCATGATTGTTAAGTTGTTATATATTGCAGATTACAATATTTCTTTTATGACAATATCTTCAAGCTATACCTGTAAAATCGATTTACGTGTTCTACATGAAGTCTGTTCTCGACTATAAGCAGAACCTACCGTGTGAATGCGTGTGGTAGTGTAATTTATTCAAAGCTTTCTTTTTTATACAAACAAACAGATGATAAACAGTGGGCTGGAATTAGCATGCTTGGCCATGAATAGTATTTTATAGCGCAGCCTTTGAAGATAAACCAGCTGTGCAGGCCAGTCCAGAGGCTAGTTTTAGTCCAGGTCCCCTGAGTGTAGTGGACAGGCTGAGGGGATTTAGTCTTGTCTACACAGCAATTTACCACCACGGGGAGACATTTAGCCAAACCAACTTGGCTGCTAGTCCTGGGAGAAATCCTGTTAACGTCACTTCATGTCTCGCATAGTTTTTTGATGGATTGCGACTGACAAATGCAGTATGACCATTGCCAATAAAACGCTATTGTACCGAATACTCTTAATGCACAAATGTAGCTTATTTTCGGAATGGTAAGGTTTCATATGTATCCAAAAAGTCCTAATGTGCATGTTTAGTCTCATCCATCTTTGTTTTCCCACCATTGACTGGCCACAGAGATGCAGCGTTGTCCTTTTTGCAGTTCTTTGCTGCACTTGGTGCCGTTTCTCTTATCGCTGTGGTGCAGAGCTTGTTTGTGCCGTTCTGGTTTCTCGGCTAAAATGCACCGAGATCTATTGCTCCCTCGATGCGTTTAACGATCTCATTTGCTCTCCTCCCCTCTCTCTGTTTTCCCTCTCACTCGCATCTCCTCATTCACGTGCATTTGCTTTAGAGTACAGCCATCCTGACAACTGGAACAACACCCAAGGACTTTTTAGGTGATCATTTCATGAACGTCACCCTCTGATTTGCGGCTTGCTCTTTATTTGGATCTTTAATGCTTTTTACACACAAGCGGTCTCAGGACATTTCGATGTGAAGGAGGAACTTTTTCTTGATTAAGTCTGTCTCGAGTATTTGAAGGAGTTTAATAGATGATATGAGTGTGCGTTTGGGTGTTTCGAATGTTTCTTCACTTGAATAGCTCATCTAGCTGGGCACAGCTTTGGGCTTTTGACACCGCTGAGGCTGCCATGTCAACAGAGGGGTGAGACAAGATACCATAGCCAAGCAGCCAAGCCAAGAGTTTAGCTGGCTGACTGAGCCAGACTGTGTGTATGTGTGTGTGATCTCCCCAGAGGTACATCTGCTCCATGGTGAGAGGACAGAGTGGAACATTTATCATAGCTTTGAGGAGAAAACAACATGTCACACGCACACACACACGCTCACATAAACACACATACACACCTCCCAAAAGCTGGTTGCAAGCTGTCTAGGAGTCACAAACACAGATGGAGAGAAACGGAGGTCGCTGTGAGATTAGAGTTAGAGAGAGATAGGTATTGGAGGGAGATCTAAATGTCTCCCGTCCTCAGAGAGATACGTCCAGGTACCACGTTGTGTCCGTGAACAACTTGGCCCATGCACCCTGACAGCCAACCATATGCCTGGCATAAATCTCTGCGGCAATCAGAACTCGCTGCTGAAACGTATCAAATGTGATCAACTGAGACAAGTGGCACAAATTAGGCTCAATCCTTTAATCACTGAGATTGATGTTTAAAGCCGGGGGTTTAATAGTGATATTCAACCCAACTTCTCCTCCCGTATGTAAGATTGTGCCGATTGTAAAATGCAGAATTATCAATAGAACTGCAGCAATAAGGCCAGACTCCTCTGTTAAAAGGTCTGATATATGCCGCATTGATGCTGCCGCTGGGTGTTTTAGTACAGTGGGAGGCGTGGGATGACACTGGGAAAAAGTGCAAGCACACCTCACTGTGGTTGCAATGAGGTAAATACTGAATAAATACCTGATTTATAAGCCTGTCCACCCTCACTGACTGATCTGCCTCGTCTGTGGAATAGCTGGAGGATCTTCACTGTGTAACTTAAAGGGATTGTTCACCTGTAAATGACAATTCTGTTGTTGTTTATTCACGCTATGTTGTTCAAAACCTGACTTACTTTCTTTTGCGGAACATGAAGACATTTAGAAGAATGTTGGTAACTAAACAGCTTGGTGACCATTGACTTGAGAGACAGCATGTAATTTCATTTTGGGGGATCTATCACTTTAATATCTATCCCTTTTAGCAGTTTATTTTTCCTCTTAATCACAATCCCTTTATCGGGATAGACGTTATATGTTATGTGATCCAAACAAAAATGGGGCTGTAAAGGAGAGAAGTACTGTACAGTTGCTGTATGTTTGTTGTTGTACGGTATATGATGTTGATAGCTGCCACTCATTTCCACATCCAACATGTTGTGTATCCTTTTTTTATTATTATTATTAGTATTACTTGTAAACTTTTTTTGTGTTAAATATAAAAAATTGTGTTACATTTGTATTTGTGTAATTTTGAATGTGACGGAATGAAACTTGTGACGGTTGGCAATATCTATTTTAGGGTTCTGAAGAAAAAAGGCATACAGTAATTTTGGAAACAAATGAGATTAAATTACTAAATTTAATTTAGCCTAGTGAATGGACTGAACTCACAGCTTTGCTTTCATTCACATCACATTGACTATGTGGTCTACCCGGTCTGAGTTTTATTGCAACGGTTTAAACATTGAATGTAAAAAATGTTTCATTTCCGTTACTTTAGAGATTATTTCTTCACATTCTGCTCTTTAAAGTACAAACCCAAAAACCCCAAGAAAGATGTAGAAAATGCATTTCAGCAGGCCTCTCGCAATAAATACAACCCAGATACTCAATCCATCCCCTCAGAGGGATTGTTTGTGTGAAGCTGAGGAAATTTAATTGAGGCTCAGTGGGTTTAATTGAGTCAGGGAAAAGTTAAAACCTGGATTGATTGTTAAGTTTGATGGCGGCTCGCTAAATGTCACCAGGCTTTGTCGTCGTGGTGACGATTAATTTGTTTGTCTGAGAGAGGGTTAACACCTCCATTTAATCGAATCTGATTTTGAAGAGATGGGAGTTAAACAGGTACCGCTGAAAGCTATGAGGAATACTGTATTCTTTTGAACTGCTAACATTTCTTTTATATTATATTTTCGCATTTCTAGTTTCAGTTGTTTCACCAGACTTAGGTTGTCGAGTGTCTCGCATTGAATAATAAAAAAAAAAAAAACTCCCAATGTAGATTTTTTCTAGACACTTTTTTCCCCAAGTTAAAATTTGCCTCAGCATCTCTACGGGTGCTGGAGTTTGTGAGCAAGCTCTCGTAGTAAAGCTTTCAGCGTTCTGTCAGACCTGAAAACAACAGGAATCCAACAGGTACAGAACATTTTAGCCTCCTTTTGTTGAAGTTGACTCATACTTGTCTCCGCATGTGGAACGGCAGGGGGGCGGAGAAAGAAAACACACTCCTGCTAAGTATCTAACAAGCTTTCAGGTTGTCGGAGCTTAGCTCTTTGTTTCAGGTGATGCATGTGGCGCCGTGCATGTATTTCAGGGTTCAGTTCGATAGTGAAGAGATGATGGGAACAAGAAACTCCTAGGGGTGCCTCGTAATGGCCCTATTCGTTCCCACAGAGCGGCCACCGCTTTAGATAACAGGAAGGACTATCATTTTGCTATGATTTGTGTGTTGATTTGCGACAGTATGCAACAAAGTAGTCGCCACGTAGCCATTACAGCATCACAATTAGACAAGTAAATGATTTGAATGTGTGTATTGATTGAAACGTAGGAGCCATTTAGCTTTTTCCTGTTACTTCACACATACAGAATCTAAATGGGTAACTAAAGTTTAAGGTGCCAAAGAATTGCAATTTATTGGACTTTATTTATTGCAGTTTATTGGATTTTTTGCACTTATTTTGCCTTGTATAGGCAAGAAGTGTGAATGGCCCATAGAAAAAAAGTATTGAGACTAAAAGAAAAGGAAGGGTTGACATTACTGAACCTCTATCCCTAAGCAGAGCATCTAATCACCGCCAGCAGGTGTAAGTGTTTCTCTCAAAGTCCCAATACAATAAAACAATTTTACTGTAACCACTGGCCATTCTACCATCCCGGCAACAATTTTACAGTCTGTCTTTCCCTTAGCTCACCATCTCCATCCTATTCTATCACATTTTTCACAGGTATTACTATCGTTTCATGTCCCGAGATGTGTAACTCATCTCTGGAAAATGTTCTTCGACTGAAGCAAGCATTAACTTCTGTGAGGAGTAAAGACTAACCGCCTTCAGATACAGTGGCCCCAAGGAGGAATTATGGTCTTACGAGACCCCAGGGCACCAGCTGCTTGGAGGCGCCCCATCAAAAACAAATAATTAAACTCACACACACATGCACACATGCACCTTGGCATGGGTGTAAACATTATTTAAAAGGGTGTGCGGCATAAGAGCTTCAAATAAGATAAAACAAAATGCTATGTTTTAATAATCGATTTTCTTTCTACAGTTGGGAATTTATTCTCAGTCATCATTTTGTTTTATATATCAGAATTCCTTCTCATACTTGCAGTTTTATACTAGCTGACACGTTTATTCTATATTATTTACATATTTTATATTAATTATTGTATTTTGGAATCCATAACTTTGTTTTGTGTTGCTGTCAACCTTTTAATTTTTAAATTGGTTGTTTTTTTGTTTCAAGTGCTGTCTTGCTTGTTGCTATATCATTTTTACTTTTGCAGTGCCTTGTTGCATTTCAGGCATCACAACTTGAAGCTCCTGAAAGGCAATAATCCATACATGAGTAGCACAACCTGACAAAAACTCACATTTCAGTGCAACTGTTTTTAAATATTGCATAATAGGATGGCTCAACTTTTGCATTGCTCGAAAACAAGTTTTTGCCTCATGCAAATTAATTTGGAATGCATAAAAAAAAAAGCATTAGCATTTTTCCACATAAATTCACTACTGTATGTTTGCACAGTAACCAGAAAATAAATACATAAAAATAGTATACCACCCTGTGCTATATAATTTAGAAATAAAACTCGGTACCACATGCTTCTCTGCTGGTGTTTTAAAATGCTACTGTTACTAAAGGAATGCAGTAGAGATAATGGCAAGCATGACTACTGATGTGCCAGCTACTTAACATCCACTCTGGCCTTTTCTATATTACAGACTTATTCAATGGAGACGACTTTATGAGCTTCAAAATGCACACAGTATATATTTATGAATGTGTGTGTGTGTCCGTGCTTTTGAATTTTTGTGGCAGCTCAGCATGGAGTTCTTTGAAGTCTTGTTAAAGCTCTTTAATGAGGCTGGAAGATATGAGTGGCAATTATGTTCGTCCTCTTACACTCTCTTGCATATAGAGATGTACAAACACAATAAGATCAGAGAGATACAACCGTCTTATTTTCTCTGAAGCAGAAAAATCCACTTTCTTTCTGTGAGCTGAACATTTTGGCCTCCTATTATATTTTTACTGTTGTTATCTTTCACAGTCACACACTCTTCATTGTGCCGGTGTTTATCTTTGGTAATCGGGTCGTTGCGGCTCAGTGGCTGGTGTAATGTGCTGGTAATCTGCAGGTTGTGAGTTTGTGTTCCAGAAAATTCTGCGCTGCCCTTGAGCAAACCACTTAACTCAATTCACAGCCCAGCTGTTGCTATCAGATAGATGTTACACTCGTGTTTGCTTAATCACACCATGGTCATACAAATTGGAATATGCATGGTAATTGTTAAATGTTTTATCTTTATATTGCAGATAAATACCTGGGGAACAGGTTGCTAAGTTACGGACGGACCCTTAGCGTGTCATTTACAGCTGAGCTGGAGGAACTCTTGCCCAGAAGTGTGACCGTGATGCTGGAGGGCTCCGGAATATCGGTTACTGCTGATTTGTACTCACAACAGGAAACTTATTCCTCATTGAAGGAGACACCGATCAACACCTTCACTCTCAGGTGTGTGGGTATTATTCCCAACTATTTGCTAACGTGGGCAGCTAGTGAATACATTGCTGAAATAAGGCACATGGGTTAAAAGGGATTTAAGGATCAGGTTTGGCTTGAACATTTTCAAACTTAAATGAGTTAATGATCTGGCATGATTATTTATGTTTTCATATTAATTTATGTACCTTTCTGTATTCTGTATAGTCACACACTAACATGTATGAATGAATCCATGATAAAACTAAGTAAACTAAAGACAAATTTCTTACTGTTGCAGTCTGGAATTTCGTTAAACATTCGTTAAAAGTTAACCATATAAAGTTTATTGTTTGGTTTCTGCATGGAACTGGGTTTGCCGCTCTTGTCATTTACCTACTACGTGCACAAATCTGTAGGCGGGGCTAAACAGGCAGTGATGTAGAAGCAGATCTTCTGTGGAGGTGGTGTTTAGCCACACTATTACATCATAAAGTGGCACATTCCACAAGCTGTTGTTTTAGCAGACTGGCTTAAGGATAAGCTATTTTTAGACTACACAGAAAGTTTTGAGCTCTTAAAGAGTACAGGATGTGTTTATGGTACAATGACCTCTTATTTGATTTCTCAGTTGATAACAATTTTAATCCATTTTATCTTTTTTGTGCAAAAATAAAACACTGAAAAAGAAATTATACTTTTCTAATGCAATTCTTTTCAATACTGTTTCTTTTATACATTTTCTTTATTTTAGTCCACCCATTTTTTTTATTTATTGCATTTCAGCTTGAATGTAGAATCTGTGAAGGGTGTAAAAGATGCCATATTTATCACATGAATAGGCTTTCTGTTTAAAAATATTATAATTGTTCTCATGAGAGTGCTAGATTTTGAATTTCTTCTTTCAGTACTTCTAAAAGCTGGGTAATAAACCAATTAATATACTATTTTTCACCTCTATATAGCAGTGACAACTTATTAAAAAAAGCATCTTAATACCAGGTGGAAACCGCTATGTTATAGGAAGAGAAATTGTGTCATTTACTTTTGTGTTTTTTAAGAAATTTCAGTTTCCATGGCAGACTGATTTATTTGCCCACTGGGACCACATTTTTTTTAATATAATTATAAATGTGTGAACAACAAGAATAAACATCAGAAAACAATTGTATTTTCAGTCATGGCATCTGTGTGTACTGTGTCTGCGTGCATATGGCAATTTTACTTGGCAGTGTTTTCCGCTAACCTGAAGCTTTTCTGTTCAAAGAAGCTTTTTACATTTGCATTTGTTGTTTTGACAGGTCCTTTCCTAGCAGAGTGACAAGAAAATTCATGTATTTTGTGACTCGCTTATACTGAGCGACTTTCCTTATTCCGTATGACATAAATTGACTAGACATAGTGGGCCTTAATGAAGAGGCTCAGTTTTACGTAAATAAAGTCTGAGGAGCGCTGTTTTCTTTTGAAAAACACTACCGTAGTTTATTACAGCGAATGCAGTCACATATTCCTAACCATTATGTCTGCTTTCTGGTTTCCAGGTTAACAGAGAAGAGAGTAAATCCATCTATTGCCCCATTTCAGTTTCTCAGAATGCTTTACAATCTAACTGCACTACATATAAGCAATGCAGGCGGCCAGAACTGTAAGTCACTGTTTATATATGTATATATGCGTTATCTATATGATTTTATAAGTATATATGCCTGGTTTATATATATATATATATGTGTGTGTGTGTGTGTGTGTGTGTGTGTGTGTGTCATGCAATTCTGTAAGAAAAATACATGCTCTGAAATGTTGAGACAGTAATCAGTAGTGGAGCCTGTAAGTTTGGTCATACCCCCCAGTTCGTTCCTGTGCTGTGATTGTGTTTAGTGCCTTTCATTGTGGCATGATTTCAGTTCTCACTGAGGTACATGCAGTAATGTGCCACTGTTTTTGCCAATTGGAAAGAGCCACACACTGGAAAACAATTCAGCTGAATGGATTATAGGAGTGGATGTTTCCCATTCTGTCATTAACTCAGTGTTTCATTTCTTCAAATTTTGTTTTACCTTAAATCTATTTTTTTTTTTTTGACATTAAAAACAATAATGTACTGTAGGCCTAAATGCTTTTATACTGGAAAAAGAAATAAAAACTTATGTAGCTAACCAAAAGCAATATCATAAGTGTATTAAACAGCACTCTTGTGACAAAACTAAATAAAATCTGTTTTAATCAGTGATGCTGTCTACACTGGATGTGGTGCGGCATGACGCAACAAATCCCAGACAGCAAAACTGACCATAAGTAAAACACATGAAAGTATGTATTTCTGTACATTTCGAAATAAGGTTAATGCATTAAAAGTCTGTAAATCCTTGATTATTACAAGTTTATTTATTAAAAACGTCTACATATACTGTTCTAGTGCATTTAAGATATTAAATAATTGCAGAGTGAGCGAGTTTTTGCATATGGTAAGGTAAAATTATTTTAGTGGGTATTTTATCCATGCGTCTAGAAAATTCTCCATCTATGCTTTGTAACAGCTTCAATTAATACACGGTTTTGTATGGAATAGTTTGTTACAGGGAATAGTTTGTGAGTTGCTTAAAACAGGTTTTGCTTTGTGTTTTCTGAGAAAGGTATTTCAGTTTCCATGGCAGACTGAAACGTGAGTCCACTTGCCATTTTTTTTTTAATTATTATAAGAAATGTGTAAACACCTCAGAAATCAGAAAACAATTGTGGTTCCAGTAATGACATCCGTGTGTGTGCAACATCAGCATATGGCAATTTCGCTCGGCAGTGTTTTCTGCTAACCTGAAGCTTTTCATAGATGCTTTTTACATTTGCATTTGTTGTGCGTCATTCAGGAGATAGTAAGAAGCTGTAGTAAAAAGAAAAAAATATTACAAGAGGAGACTAAACTCTGAGAATCCCTGCCAAGCTGCTCTTACACATACTGCACATGCAGCAAAGAGTTTAAGACAAACCGTGTGATTCTGCGTGGGAGGAGACATCTTCTCTCACACGCACACTTTGTCTCACTCTCTTCGGTTTTCTTCGTCAAAGGAAGTAAATTACATCTTACCAAAGAGCGTAATTATTTTCCTACCACGTCCTGTAGTGACAGGTCTTCTCATTGATTCTTGGAAACTGCTGAGCTGAAATCCAAACAAATCTGTGTATGCATTCAAACCGCTCTCCTCTTCCGCTACAACGTGCACATGATAAACGGTTTGTCTGTATGCTGGTATCTCTCAAAAGCACACACAAACATTAGTTTTCCTGTCCATGTCCTGATATGAAAGTTGAGAAGTTGAGACGATAGGACACACAGACCCTGGAGGAAGAGAGAGAGAGAGTTGAGGTGAGAGAGAAATTCTCTGTCTATCACTATTTATGAGGCAGTATGGATCCCTGAGAGAAACAAAGACCCACTCACCTTCACCATGTTCCACCTCTCCCCACTCAGCCCTTATTGATTAATTCATTCCTTGTTCATTTATTCATATGGTGATCAAAGATTCTATCTGCTTGCACCCAGTGGTCCTGATGTCTGTCTGTGTGTAAGCAAAGGTGAGAGAGAGGCAGAGGGGGGCTTTAGCAGGCAGGCTAGCTAAGCTACATCGTGAGGGCAATTACAAGTGGACGGGACACAGTGATTTCACATTCAGTGTAGATTCGTGGTGGAATGCTCTTTCCAAATCCATCAGAAGTGCTGAATCCTTTTTTTCCCTTCAAAAAAATATAAAAATACGTTTGAATGGGCACTTGACTTTTCTAAGACAGCACATCATGTTTCTTTCTCTTAAAAAAATGCCTTTTTATCACACAGTGTATTTACTGTTTTACAATTTCTTTGGAACCCAAGGATTGATTATTTATTTATTAGATTGTTTTTTTGTTTGCAGTAGTGTTTTTTTTTTCTTTACATTTTCTACATTTTTTTAAGGACTCAACAATGCCACTAAACACTAATATTGTGAAGTTTTCCTTTAAAATAACTGTTTTCTGTTGTAATATATGTTAAAATGTAATTTATTCCTGTGAAGATGAAGCTGAACTTTTAGCAGCATTACTCCAGTCTTCAGTGTCACATGACCCTTCAGAAATAAAGATTCTACTTAAAACTGATTTAATATCTAATGTGCTCAAGAAGCATTTATACTGTGGTGTATTTATTTATTGTAGAAAAGTAGAATTTACAATTATAGTGAATTATCTTGATTTCAATAGTCCACTTGAGACATTCTTCTATGAGTAACTTTGTAACTAATTTTTATTAAAGGAACACTCCACTTTTTTTGTAAACAGGCTAATTTTCCAACATCCCTAGAGTAATACAGATGTGTTTTACTGTTTTCGAATCCATTCAGCCGATCGCCAGGTCTGGTGGTCCCAAAATTAGCATAGCTTAGCATAAATCATTGAATCC
>JAUMHP010000046.1:8044847-8061297 GCA_032361065.1 Enteromius trimaculatus
AATAAATTTAAAAATATCGAAACTCTTTAGTCATTTTATAGTGCGACGCTAGCTGGTCTAATCGGATTCAATGATTTGAGCCTATTTCCAAAAAAAGTGGAGTGTTCTTTTAAGAGTAGAAACTGAGTAGACTGTTGGGGTACATTTAGAGTTAGTAGAATAAGTTGACATATACTTGCAAAGTTTCTGATAGTCAGCATGTAGTATGTTGTGGATCCACCAAAAGTGAGAAGTTATTAAGCAGACAGTCTACTAACATTCTAATGACTGCTAGTTGACATGTAGTTGCAAAGTTTCTTACTGTTACTTACAAATAAAAATTTTACCCTATTTTTCTTGTTTACAGACACCTCCCAACTCTCCCGGGTCAGCCTTGAATCTGCGGTCCGGACAAACTACAATATTGTTCCACATGCTTCATGGGTGGAGGAGTGCATTTGTCCTGTAGGGTTCACTGGGCAGTTCTGTGAACACTGTGCTTCTGGATTCACCAGGGAAACCCCTAATAGTGGACCCTTCTCCCCTTGTGTACCTTGCAACTGCAATCAACATGGGACCTGCCATCCTGAGACAGGTTGGGATTGTATTTGTTTGTTTGCATGCAGTCTGTTCACAGCTTGCATGCAGGGTGTCGTCAGGTGATGCGACGTATACTGTTTAACATTTCTTGGTTTTCCCTCTAGGCAGGTGTTTTCCTTGTATTTGGGAAACACTAATGCATTCTTGTTGTTTGAGAGAAAATGACACTAAATATGCAATACATCCATGCATTTCTAATAATTTTTTATTCAAGTGTTAGATGTGGCTTTTTCTTTGGGCTATATTGAAAAGCCAGCAGCGTCTTCTCTACTGCAAATAAAGCTGGTGTTTAGTGTGTGCTAAGCATCAGTGAGGGGTCTTTTTCTCAAGCTGCAGACACTTATGTTCTCCTTATTTGTTTGTGAATCTGGGCTGTCCACTTCTCTCCTCTGTGCTGGTTCAATCATATTTGCTTTGTTCCTAAGTACAGAATATCTTTCGTCTCTTGAAAGAAAAATAGAATTATTGGAAAAATTCGTTTTTGTTGGACCATTTAAAAAAAAAACTAAATTTCACAAGCGATACTGTACAGTGACTTACAAATGCAAGTACATTAACTGCTTTAACAACTGAAAGAGACTTGGTACTGCTATTTCCACAGTTCATTAAGCAACACAAGCATTTTCAACTGTGCTAATAATAAGAAAAGTCTCTTGAATTCCAAATCAGCACATTAGAATAATTACTTGAATGGAGTAATGGCTACTGAAAATGTGGTATTGCAATCATATCATATTTTAATATATTTTAAATGCAGTTCTCTCCTGGGATGGCCAAAATAAAACTTCAGCAAACATTGCTCCTTAAAACACACATACACATACACTTCACTGTATACACATGCACTATAAGTAACCAGGATATAAAAAAGCTAGTAACTTTAACACGTTACAGTTACATCAAACAGCAAAGTATTCAGATTACAGTTACATTTAGTAAAAAGTGGGGATACTATCAAGATTAGTTACACTGAATTTTTCACTTTCATGAGCTCTAATCATCAAACAAAAAAAAAATCTTGAAATATTTAATTTTACATGTAATAAATCAAATATATATGAGCGTTTTTTTTAAAGTCATTTTTCATGATATTCTTATTTTTGAGACGCACATACTGTATAAGCAGTAATTTGAACTAGAAATCTTTTATTTATAATTATATTATAAATATCTTTCCTGTCACTTTTGTTCAATTTATTGCATCCTTGTTGAATAAAGATTTTAGTTTTTTTCACCCGATCCCAACCTTTTTTAGTGGTAGACAGAATTTTAGAATTATAACACATAAATTTACAATAATAAATTATTATTATTAAAAAAAAACATTTAACTGTAATAATAGTTTCAAACTGTATAAAAGGTTTTTAATGTATTTTGACTAATTAGGAGCCACACACAAAAAAAGATTCATTTCCCTCAAACAATGTTTTACTGTAACTTGTAAATAGTGGTGTAGTAAACCTTCAAGTACAGTCCTTATTTCTTCAAGGTTAAAAAAAAAAGCTCCATCAAAAAGCCCATTTGCTCTTTTATCTAAAAGATGGAAGTTCTATTTCTACAGCTTCCATATTGACTGCTGCAATTTCTCCATTTATCTACAAGTGGTCTGCTTATACCGTCTCTGACTGTAAGCTTCCAAATACATTTTTACACCTCCAGCAAAATCACTCAAATGTTCCTCTCACAATCCTCTTCTTGTTCCTGTCATTTTCTGCACTGCTTCCCCTTGTTCCTCTCTCACTCTTTCATTCCTCCTCTTGTTCTTTCCATGACCCCATTAGCAGCTAGAATGGCGGGCTGTCTGTCTGTACAGGGTAGATAGTTCACGCTCGTTCCTCTCCCCTCTATTAGACCTGCGAGCCAGCCACAGGCTAATTAATTGTAATGTCGATTGCACAACAAAGAGTGTTTGTTTGTGTTCGTCTTCTTTCAGCGGCGACTCCTTGCGTGGATTTGAGCACTCTTTCTCTCTCTCTCTCTCTCTGACTGTCTCTCTTTCACACTGATGAGTAATTTCACTCTTCTAATATGCGGCAAATTAAACCTCCATCGTTCTTATTATGAGCGTAATGTGTGATTAGTTTGGTACAAGTCTTTAACATTACAAATTAATGTCAGACATGACTTTATCTACCACTCGGGGTAGGCAAAAGGACAAACGAGAGCAAGCGATTCGCATGTATGCGAGAAAGAGGGAGGGAATGGAAGGAAAGAAGGAATCAAAGCACAAGGAGCTCAAGGGGGGCGAAAGATCGAACGAATGTATGCACAGGAAATCTCCACCTCTCCAGAGAAAAGGAGGAGCCCGTTCCTTTTATTTATTTATGAACCTGTTTAACTTCAAAGCAGATTTCGCCTAAGTCACAGCGGGTGCTGTTCATTGCCATTTAGCTGCTTAAATATTTTCCAGGTTTGTAAATAGAACTAGGGCCGCAAGGTCCCTACTGAAAACCAGCATGCTTTTCATTAGCATATGCATACGTCACTCTTCATTTTTCTCCGCGCCAAAAACCAAAGTGTGTTTTAATCTCATTTCGCATTCGTATGCATAATTATGTTTTGTTAGTCCTTTGATGAGCATTAATTCAATCTCATTTCCACTTCAGGAAGGGTTTGGGCACTGATGGGCCACACCCCTTTGATTTATTATTTCTGATCGAGAGGGTGTTTCTCACAGTAATGTAATATGGTTGTAATTGACTGTTAATTGGTTATTAGTCTTGTCACTCAGCACAGGTGTTGTTTGTTTGGTCGGAGATTAGAGAGGAGGGAAGCTCACCTCTTCCGGGGACTGGATCCAGTGGTGCTTCGTAATTGTGATTTATTTAAAGTCTGCCTGTTCATGTCATTTCTATTTTCCTCCGAGCAATACAACAGATTGGAAAAAGTTAATATTTGCTGCGGAAAAATGGAACGTGGCACAGTGTTGTGCTGGAGGGCTAATGAAGTCAAGCATATGTCCTTCGGATGCACATATATTTTGCGTGCCTGAGTGTTTTCTGGTTTCTTTTTTGAGTACTTTTCCTGAGCATGTTAATTTAAAGGTTCCCATCCATAAAATTAGGCTTAGAGGGCTTGCATTTGCCTTGAAAGAATCATGGAAAAGAATAGAGAGCAGCAGAAAAAGACAGGTTTGTTGAGAATGTGGGTTTTCATGTGTTTTATAAGGGTGACTCATACATTTAAAAGGCTGTTTTTCTCTATCTTCCATTCTGATTTTTTTTTTTCTTTCTGTTCATACTGTTCCTGTTATCAGTTTCTACAGTGAAGCTGACCTTATAAAGGAGGTGAAAAAAGATAATGAAAGGAGAAGGGAAAATATAAGGAAGACGTTCTGTAGAGAGAAAAGACATCTGTCTGTCTTCGTCATGATCAGCGTTCTGTTTTTCAGAGTCGGGAAAATAGTTTCAAATCAAGGACTGAATAAAAAGTCTCAGCTTTCAGTCTTCATAGTTTCTATACTAGAAGTGAATATTGGCGAGTAAAATTATTCTGAAGCTTCAGATATCTGTCTGTTTGCTGAGAACAACTAGTGCATAGTATGGAATACAAAAATTATTAAAAATTCATTTTATTTATTTCCAGTCTGCTATATATTTCTTAAAGGGGTCATCCAGTGCCACATGCAGTTTTTCAAGCTGTTTCGACTGAAATGTGAGTTGAGAGTGTGTGTACACAATCACCCCACAATGATAAAGATCCACCCAGTAGTGTTCTTTTAATTTAATAAAAATAAGTTGCCCCTTCAGAAATCAAGCCATTCTCAAATGCATGTCAGTGTCACACCGACAGAGGCCACTCCCACAATAGTTGATCGGCAGCAGCGTGTCACACACAGATTGAACTGGTGTCTTACCTCAGACCCGTCTTGAGTGAGCCGTCTTCAGACCGAGATGCAGAGACAACCAAGACTCCTATGAGGTGTTTTGTTGTTGAATGTATTAATGAACATAGCAGTAGTCATTTACTCCTGACATTTAAGTGACTGAAGATGCAGAAGATTAACGTTATGTTTGGTTCTGAAGGGAACGCGCCCTTGATCAACCAAAATGCATTGTCGTGCTAATCATTCATGATCCAGCCTCACCTAAAGAATCAGTGAGTATAATGTCTTTTAATGAATCTTTGCAAATTTGCCTTTCCTGATAATGTGCTAATTAACAAGTTTCAATATGAATATGATTAAAAAAGATCATCTGAGAGCGCTTCGGAAAAGAGGGGCGGGGTCAGCAGAGCTCGTGAAGACTTAAAGGGGAAGTACGCACAGTAGAATGATTTTAGGTAAAATCGGTAAAATTAGCGTTTTTTTTTAACTATCTTTGAGAAATTTATATTACAAACTTTCCATTTAGACCCTAAAGAATCATATTAGCTTGTGGAAAATTGGCTTTGTATGACTCCTTTAAGCCCTATTCATAAGGGACTAGTTTTACAGGGGGCGTAAGAGAAATCTTTGTTTTATATTGACTGTTACTTGGTGATTTTATACCCGTCCGAATATGCCATGTTTGTGTTTTTTTTTCTCACAACCTCTGTGATAATTCCAGAGCAAATTACATACTGTTTTTCTGCAAACTCAGTGATCCTCTGAGAAATCGAATCTTACCGCACACACGTTTTATATATTTTGATATAGAAAAAAATAAATAAATACAAATAAAGAGCCAGGACACGTAAACCGTTAGGCTGGCTATTGTAATATCAGTATTAGGTAAGATTACTCGCATTCATTCCTGCACTCGGTTATCAAAATTAAACATGGGTTTACTACAAAAAAAACCCAACATAATTGTAAAACTAAAGTAACCACACATTAACATGGTTTTTCTGTACTAGCCATTTAGCTTCACCATGGTATTTTTGATTATACTTATTGTAATTAATCCGAATTACTATATGCAATGCACGTATACAAAGTGTATACAGATCTCTGTGATGCCCAGATGTACAAAACAGACACTCCCACATCTGTAATATGAAATGAAAATCGTGGACGTCAGGTAATAAGAATCGAAACTCACATATAGTTTAGAAAACTAGTGTCATCCGATTAGGGCTTTAGGCTGCTTATATAAAATGTAATTTATTCCTGTAATAAAAACATCAATTTTCAAAGGCCATTAATCTGGTCTTCAGTGTCACAATTATCTTTTTTTTTTTTTTAGAAATATTTACTGCTCAAGAAAAATTTCTTCATATAACAGAATAAAATAATTTCATTTAGGAAGAAATTCAAAGCGCTGAATTTTGAACGATAGTCTATACTTAGAAATGCTCTGCTAGACAAAACAGCAGACGGTATAACAAAGCATAAATAAAGACACATACACACTCTTAAATAAATCTTTTTGCTGTAACTGATTTCGAAGATGTATTCCATCTGATGCCATTGCAACATAAAAAAGTATTTGGCTAACCATCTGGAGCCTCATAAATGAAAATGCTACAGTCTAATTAGCTCTTTAATGTAGACCAAACTGTAATGAATATTCTAACGAGCTCGACTGCCTTATGACGGATATAGTCTGGCAGCTACCGGGGGTCAAGAGCGCCCTTTCCCAAAGGACAGCTGCAGGGACGGCTCCTTTTCATGCCTCTGTTTTTGGAAAGAGAGGGACGTCTTTATATTACTCTCATTCTTTCACCCCTCTCAAAGAGTCAGGAAGGGCCCATGTGGAGGTGCTGACATTTAGCCACCCTAAAGCGGTGAATAATTCAAAAAGAGGAAAGGTACAAATGTCAGGCGCTAGGAATAAACTTGCCTGAAGAGATGCGAGATTTCAAGTAAAGACATTGATATCATAATCCCAGCAGACCTCTGGCCGTGGACATCGTCCTGTTTTGCATAGCACAGATGAGTCTGTGAATATTTAGGATTCTGATTTGAATACAAAATGAACCCGGCTTCTTTTATGACCATTAGTTGGACAGCATGTAAAATTAACTTGATTAATCTTGATTGATTAGCCATTAAATATGAATCGGACTCTGTGAGATAATGTTGATCTGATATCAGTGTGAGGAGTTTTAGGGAATAAGGAGACTTTTGTTTCAGAATGCTAATGAAAGCAACTTCCATGCCAGCAGCTTTTTGATCTGCGCACAGGGAAGTGGTTGTTTCTGTGTGGGTGTGTGTGTGTGTGTGTGTGTGTGTATGGCATCTGCCAGTCAATAGCTGCCACATCTGTCTCATATTACCATAAGGGCAACTTTAACATCCGCCGAGGCCGGCAGACAGATGGTAGCCAGCATTTCTTTTACACTCAAACAGAATTAAATGTAACCTCTCTCACCTTCCCATTCTCCCTTCTGTCTGTCTCTTTATACCTTTGTGACCAGGTGTAACTGGCTGTTCGTGCTGGAAAACGTCCTGTGATTAATCATTTCAGCTGTATTGCACACATTCTCATCATCGGTTGCAATGCTGACAGAAATGTCATCCGTCATCTTCAAGCCCTCAGTTATGATTTAAATGAATCTGGTCCAAATTTTCCATGTCACCTGTTGCCTTTGGATTGCAACATTACTGGGGCAGCGAAGTGAATGAAACGGGTCACCAACAAAATCTGTAATGCTGTCTCACTTCATGACCTTGAATTTAGCATTTGAGAATCTTACATTTTGCTCACACAAACATGATGATTGTCATTTCTCACCCTCATGTGCTCTCTTCCATAAAACCATAAAAAACACATAATCCTTTCCATGCAGTTACAATAAATGGAGTCTAAAGCTTTCAAGTTGCAAAAAGCCCCCAAAAATGTGGTCCATGTGGCTTCTGTACTATATTAGAAGTGTTCCCACACCATAAAAAAGACCCAAATTGGCTATGTTTTGCTGTACTTTAAGGTATTGCAGAGTGTTCAAAACGTTTTTACTCTGCATTATGTTGTGTTGCTGTGAGCCCACTGTTTTGTTGTGTAAGAGAGTGGTATTGATCTTTGTGAGAGTTGAGGTTTGTCTTGGTGAAGTGATATATGGGGTGGTGGTTCTTTCAGTACGACTTTTAGAGTTAAATTTGTTTCCTCCAGGTCAGACCGACACATATGTCTACGCATACACACTGTGTTCCCAGACCTCCCAAAGACTGAAAATAAAATGCCTCCTAAATCTAATTCAGCAGAACAAACAAACAGAGGAAGAGGAACAAGGCCCAGTCCAGCTGCTTATAAAATCAGACCAAAAAAAACAAAAACCCAGACGCCCCCTATAGTCTTTTCTTTAAAGACTCCAGACTTCGTTATGAACTGTGCTTTTCATTTGAAGTTATCACACCGGTTCCCGTTATTGATCTCTCTGTCCATCTGTCTCTTCCTCTCAGTCTCTTGCTTTCTTTCTCTATATTTGTCTGCCTCTGATTTGGATCTATTAAAGCTGGTCAAATCCTTTTGAAATCACAAAGTCTTCCCCGTACTAGAGATAGTATAAGGAAGCATGTCTTTCTGGATAATGTTGGGGACTGAATAAGTAGCATATTTTAAATGCTTTATTCACAAAAATAACATAATAACATTATTCTTTGTTCTATTTGTGGAAGTATGCTTTCCATTTATGTTATTGTCTGTTATACAGTCGGCATTACAATACAATAATTACAACCAATTTTTCTCATAAATAATTAAAACAAGTAATTTGCTGCATAAATTCCATATCAGTGCATTCCTACTCCTAACAAATACTTTTCTCTCTCGCTTTGACTTTTTTTCTCTGAGGCACTCCGCTATCTCTCTCTGTGAAACCTTATTAAATCTATTAGTGTTAACCTTGGAAATTCTCTCAGTGGTTTTTAGTGCATTTGAGGGACAGCAGGAGTGTGAAGTTGTAGTCCTTTAATGTTAAGGATGTGATTACCTGATTGAAGGTGTGAATTAGCCATTACAGAGTATTTGTCTTTAAACTGTTTCAAAAGGGAACTTCAGCACTAAAGCTATACACAACATTCGGTTTTCAGTAAAATGCATGTTAGCCTTATCATGTTTTTTTCCCCTTGGTCTTTCTGCGTACTTGTTTTTCATAAGGCTATTTTACTATTCATTTCATGCGCTGTATGTATTTCAGACATACACGGTTCAAGAACTGTTTTTTTTTTTTTTTTTTTTTTTTACCATTAATGTACTTATGAATTACATGTGAAAGTTGAAGGTCAAGAATTTACTCCCATTGTGCTGTTTTACCTTTATATACCCTATATATTTCTGAAGATGGTATTATTGGTAAAGAGAATAAAAGACCTTCTTTCCACTGAATCGGTTTTTGAAAAGAGATGCATTTGAACAGGCTGGTAAGCTGCATAGTTACCGACTACTGTTGTCACATTCTTTCTCTAACTCACTTTCACACATTTAATATAATAGTATATTGCCATCTGCTGTTTCAGAAGGGTAGTGCACTTTTTAACTTAATCACAGCTGAATTTATTTTATGTACAGCATGCGTGTTGGATTCTGTACGAAGTGACTATGTACTTGCACACACACACACACGCTGACAATCATGCACTTTATAAAACATTTCATTTTATATAGAATATTATAGTATTTGCTTAATATGATATTTCAACATTTCTATTTATTTCTTTTGATGCTTATGTAATGTACATTCTTCCTTATTGTGTATTTTGTAGTATATCTCTACTTGTTTTTGATTCCTGTGAAATTAAACTATTAGTGAGTGTGTGCAGAATCCGAATGGAGCCCAGAGTTTTGCCCAGTGGCTCATTACAGCCTGCGTTTTTGTGCTGACATTGGCAGTGTTGAGCTTCTTGTCTGAACTGATAGATTGATACTTGATTGCTCACACCCTGGTGTTTCTGCACTGAACCAGAAAGCCATTTGAGTTTGTTTGCTTTTCTAGAAACTCATATTGTATTCATGGAGCTGTAATACTGAGTTTCAGTGTGTGAGGTTCAATGAATCTGATGATTGTCTTAGACATAGTCTTAAACTGTCTGACTTCATATTTGTCTCCTAATTTCTTACACGTCTTGTCTCAATATATGCACTTTAAATTAAAACTGGGTAAAATCTGGACTGGGATTCTCATTCTTCAATCCCTATCAATTAGTGTAACCGGTTTTCAGTTAATGAATGTAACATTAAAGCACACCTCCCATGCAATAAATCGCAATTAAAATAGTGCTTTGTTATCTTTTTATATAAAAGTTTTATATTTCAAATTATGTCAATTTTATTACAATATTCAAACAATAAATGCTATTTAAATGTTTTTTAATGTGAAGTGACAGATCACTGAAACTCAAAAATCAAAGATATTCTGTGACTAGTTTGTCAGCTGGAAAAATATATGCACCATAACATGTCAAGATTTTTTTATTTTATTTAACAGCAATCATTTAATTCTTTGTTTCCAAAAAATGGAAATGTAAAATGGAGTAAACATATTATATCATATTTGTAAAATAATAAAAAAAACTTCCATAAGTGTAAGTGGCTGTATACAAATCAGCTTTAACCTTCAGTATTATAATAATGTAGTCCCAATCGACTATTTTAGAGCAGTAATTGAGGGATTTGTTTTTCCTTGAGAAAATTTGCCATTTACAGTACCTGATATATATATATATGTAAGTTGCGTGTGCTTTCTTTGTTCGTGTGTTTTATTGCAGGTGTGTGCGACTGCAGAGACTTCACCACAGGTCGTTATTGTGAGCTTTGTGAAGATGGTTACTATGGCAATGCACTGACTGGCAGCCCAGGCGACTGCTTACCTTGTCCTTGTCCAGATCGCACCACCTGTGTCCAGGTGCCAGAGACAGGGGACGTGGTTTGTACCAACTGTTCACCAGGCCAAAGGGGTCAGTTGCAGTCAGTTTATGTGCTATTTACATAATTTAGCTCAGTTCAGCATTTATATGCAAACAGATTAGTAATTAAAACACATTATGCACTTGCTGTAAATAAATATACATTAAGCCATTTAGCAGATGCTTGCATCCAAAGCACAAACACAAAGGGTGATAATAAATAGAAAGTAGATTTTGTTAATGGATTTTAATGGATTCCCAGGTGTACGGTGTGAATTATGTGAAGATGGTTTCTATGGCAACCCTCTGGGCAGGAGAGGCAAAGTGCAACCGTGTGTGAGGTGCGAGTGTAATGGGAATGTGGATCCCAATGCAGTGGGTGTGTGTGATCACATGACTGGACGCTGTCTGAAATGCCTGGGACATACGACTGGGGACCATTGTGAAAAATGCAGATCAGGTTACTACGGCAACGCTTTGGCCAATGAACTCAATGCAGAGCGAAAGTGCAAACGTGAGTATTATTTAAAACATGAATGTGGCACAAAATGAAGACGTTTGTTGAATTCGGGAGGAAAGGGATATATAGTGAGGAAAGTCAAATTTAAAACCCCCTACATTGTGGAACCAGTCAGAAGAAAATGGCTTCACATACTGAAGATACATTAATGCAGATGAGTTAAGAGACAGAAAATATCATTAGCTGTGTGTAAAAACAATTTTGATGCTTTGAGATTTCAAGAAACGTAGATGAAATTGTTTTTGAGAAGCTCAGGAACATTAAGCATTTTGTTCTTGTTCAAGATCTTGCTTTTTTGCACGCCTCATTGGAATGTAGACATTAAAAAAACATTTTGTGCGTGAGCTATACATCATTTGCGATCATGAGTGTGAAGATTTTTTGTAAAACTCTTTGTAACTCAGGAAACTTAACATTCTGGGTATGTTGCATTGTCAATTTATGAATTTCTGTTTCCAGCTTGTGCCTGTAACGTGGCTGGGACATCAGGATCACCAAATGTCTGCCACCTGGATACAGGAAAATGTGTTTGCCTGAGTCATGTGACAGGGAGAGACTGTGGACAGTGTGAGACCGGCTATTTCAACCTGCAACCAGGCTTGGGCTGCGAGATGTAAGATCTGTCTGTATATCAGCCTATAAACTAAACTGCATAAATTCTATACTCTTTTGTTCTGTTACAGGTGTAACTGCAACCCCATTGGCTCGTCCTCTTCGGCATGTCATCCAGTCACAGGACAATGCATGTGTCGAACAGGTGTAGAGGGGCTATCGTGTGACACTTGTCGAATGGGATTCTTTGGTTTCTCCTCTAGAGGCTGCAGAGGTATTGAAACCAATAATCAGAACCAGACAGAAGTCAAAATAGTTTAATTTTTGTATTTTAAATTTTTTTTATTTATTTAACTTTTTTAAGTAACAAATTAAAAATAAAACTATTTAATTCTCAAATTTTAGTTGTCAACCATTTTACTGTGAATTCAGCTAAATAAACTCCAGGGAGTATTATAAGACAATTTAATTTATTTTAAGTATTTTAAGTATACAACTTTAATACATATTAAAAGGGATAGTTCACCCCAAAAAAAACTTTGTCTTTAACTTCACCCTCATGTTCTTCCAAACCTGTAAGACCTTTGTTTGTCTTCTGAACACACTTTAAGATATTTTTGATGAAATCCAAAAGCTTTCTGACTCTCCATAGACAGCAATGGAACTACCTCGTTCAAGGCCCAGAAAATTAGTAAGAACATCATAAAATAGTCAATGTGGTTCAACTGTAATGCTATGAATCTACAAAAATCATTTTTGTGTGCAAAGAATACAAAAATAATAATTTATACAAAAAGTATTCTTGTAGCTTCATAAAATTATGGTTGAATAACTGACTCAAATGGACTATTTTAATGATGTCCTTACTACCTTTTGGGGCTTTGAATGTGGCAGTTCTATTGGTGTCAAGGGTCAGAAAGTGCTCAGATGTTATCAAAAATATCTTAATTTGTGTTCTTAAATTGTGTTGGGACAACATGAACTTGAATAATTAATGACAGAATTTTCATTTTTGGTGAACTATCCCTTTTTATATAATTTTGTCCATTGTGCCTTTCACATACAAGTATTGGAGAGTCATTGTTTTTCTTTGTCAAACTCCTACCTATAGCATGTAATTGTGATCCCATGGGCTCGACCTTGATGCAGTGCCATGACAATGGGACGTGTTCTTGTCGCCAAGGATTTGTTGGTTATAAGTGTGACAAGTGTGAACTGAACTACTACCAGAACCGCCTGACCCACCAATGTGAGGAGTGCCCTGTGTGCTACAGTCTCATCAGAGACCAGGTGGGCCTTCCTCAGTCCATGAGAGAGAGAGAGAGAGAGATATGATGATGAAGCATGAGAAATTATCTTTTGATGTAATGGTTGCTCAGCAAATTAAAAGGTTCACAATTAAGTGTTATCTCGCCCACTCACAAAGTTCCTTTGCCCAAATGCTTAGGTCTCCCTGACCCACATATTCCAGGTTTTTATAATGTGCATGAATGGGTGGTAATGCAAGACTGGTTTTAGCTTTGCCCTTTAAGTGATAGTGAAAGCTCAGTGGGGCTCAAGCTGTGATGGATACTTTTAATAATCAAAATACGTCTACTGCTGTAATTGAATGCTTTGATTTTCCTGGTTTTTTTTTGTTTTTTATAATGACATTTTTACCCACAGGTTTTGTTAGTGATTTTCTTTTTCACATGTGCAGGCCAGTAAACTGAAGGCCAGACTGCAGGAGTTGGAGATGCTGCTCAGTAGATATGACTGCAATAGACACACTCGGCGTTATCGGGGACACCAGCCACACAGACACCAATACAACGGCCTGGACAATCACATACAGAAGGACCAAGTTGAAGACTATCTGCCCAATGCCCTGGAGGACCTCCTAGCGATACAAGGTGAAAAGCACATTTCTTTAACCTCCTCACCCCCAAGATAAGAGAATTCACAAACAAACATTTGGAAAAACAAAAAGTACCAGGGGTAACTATCTAATATTATACAATAATATATAGTACAATATATTTTATTATACAATACAATACTTAATACTGTTTAATGCATAAATTTTAAATTTTAGCTCCTGAAATCTGATATATACAGCAAGTACAGTACATTTACTGTTTACTACATAGTAAGCAGATTAATGTCATGAAATAACAAATAAACTAATAATGCCCCTTCAAAAGCCATTTTTTTTAAATAAGTCTTTTTTTTTTACGTTATAGCACCATTACATAGTTAGTAGTAAGTAACACAATCAACATAAAATGTGTTTAATTTGAGCTGCTTATGTAGTTGTTTGTGTAATTGTTAACATACAAAATGTCCAGTATGGACACCAAATGTCTGGTTTTCACAAGAAACTGATTTGAAAAATGCCCAGCATTTTTAAATCTTAACATTTTATCACAACATTATTTTCTATCAGTGTCATCCTGCTGACCAAAAAAAAATCAGCCGGACTAACAACATAACTGTAATAAAATGCAATACTTTTAAAACATTTGTATAGTTTATTTATTTTTTAAAGAAATTATTCAGCAAGGTATCATTAATTTGATCACAAATAACAGTAAAGACATTTATAATGTTACAAAAAACTGTTACAAATAAATGCTGTTCTTTCAAACTTCCTATTCCTCAAAGAATCCTGAAAAAATCAATTTCTGCAAAAAATATTTAGCAGCTCAGTTTATGTTTCTTACAAACCAAAGCAGAATGTTAAAATGATTTCTGACAGATCATGTGACTTTAAAGAGTAAAATAATGGCTGCTGGAAATTCAGCTTTAATTTTGACGCAATATTAAACATTCAGGAATACTGACATTTTTAAATATATATATAAAGTTTTAATTAAAATGATATTTTACAGTATTACTGAATTTATTTTTACAGATTTTTTTTATTTTATAAGTCTGCATAATTGCAGCCTTGGTGAGCATGAAAGTCTTATATCTTTCAAAAGTTATTGTATGCCAAGAAAAATTAATTTGTCTAGTATGGTTTGTACAGTTACTTTTTGGTTAATCATTTATTTAAAACAAATGTAGAACATATTGTGCCTCCATTCAGCTTTGTTGTTTTTACCAATGAGAGTCATTTTGTCGGAAACTCCCTTTGGTGCAGAGGCTCGTGAGGCCTTCATCAAGCAGTTCTCACAGCTGGAAACATCTGCCCAGACCTTACAGCTGCAGCTGCGTAGCATTGCAACAGCACTGAACTGCAACTTAACAGACAGCGGAGAAGTTACAGAGAAAGAAAAGCCTCTGAACGTTGCATTTGAGTGCCAAGAGCTTGGTGACACTTTATCCACCGCTCTGAATATGCAAGACCAGCTTAAGAAGATGACTCTTGACCTTAACAGCATGGTGAGTCTGCACAGATCAGTTAAATGAATGTCTAATCCGTCTGGCCAGAGAACGTGTCCTAATGTGTCTATCTGCTTCTTTTCAAACATCTTATTCTCAGGTCATCCCGTCTGTAATCCCTAAAGAACCAAACAAATGGAACGCAATAGTGAACGAGTCTGAGGTGCTTGTGAAAAGGTTAGCAGGAATACTGAGTTTACTACAAATGTCAATTCGTGTTTCAGATGTTACTTCTGCAAACGTCGTTTCTAATGTTTTCTTTTAACAGTCACACAGACATGGCAGCTCAAATAGAGCAGATAGCAGAAGATGCATTTAAAATGGCTAACAGAACCTATTCACAGCTAATAATTTTACTAGAAGACTACTCCACAGAGACCTATGTACAAGATCTCACAGAAAAGTGAGTTACATTATGTTTGTGTCTGTATTCAACAAGCTACAGTTCTTTGGGTACTGGTCATTAATAACTCATTTTAAATGTCACTGTCTATCTATTTTTGTCTTAAAGGCTGGAGGAGATGCAGCGTTTGAAGGAGAATCTGACGCTTGAGGTTAATGAGACTTTAGTGACACACCTGTCACTTCAGAGGCAGAACTCCGAAATAGCCGCCATTTTAGAGAATATCACTGCTTCACTATCTGAACTACACAGAACGGATGGGAGATTCACTCTCACAGCACAGGAGTCCAATATAACGTCTTTCTCACAGATGCTTAATCAAACAAATGTAACTGCAACCCAGGATCCTGAAATCACAGAGGTTCGTTCATGCATTATGAATGGACATTGTGTTACTTCTAATGATTCCTCAGTACACTAATAATTGCTCAACATTTTAATCTTATTAACTGAAATCTTATGCATCTAGAGTTAAATTATTAATTATTTTATTGTTAATGCTTAGAAGTAATTTTCATAAGCTTTCATAAACATTACTTTATTGTCCAGCCATATGTTTTGCAAGCAAATCTATATACTAAGAAGCATTTCTAATTGAACTGTCATACTGTTAAAGGGATCATGCACACAAAAGAAAATTCTGTCATTAACTACTCACTCTCACATTATTTTAAACCCACTTCATTATCTTAGCAACACAAATTAAAACATTCTTGATTAAATATAAGAGCTTTCTTACCCTGCATAGATAGCCATGCAACTACCATGTTTAATGAATTTGTCAGTTGCATTGCTGTCTATGCAGGGTCAGAAAGCTCTTGGATGTCGTAAAAAATATATTAATTTGTGTTCTAAGGATGAACAAAAATCATAAAGGGGTCATTACAGGAAATGTGTGTTGGGAGTGTGTGTACACAACCACCATACAATGATAAAGATCCACAGGTAGTTTTCTTTTAATTTAATAAAAAATAAGTTGCCCCTTCAGAAATCAAGCCATTCTCAAATGCCCCCACACAGTAGTTGATTGACAGCAGCGTGTCACACAGGCTGAACTTGGGTCTTACCTCAGACCCGCCCTTAAGTTTGGTTCAAATGGCAAACATGCCCTAGATCAACAAAAATTTGTTTATGTTCACTCAAATCATTCATGATTCAGCCTCACCTACAGAAGCAGTGAATATAATGTTTTTTAATAAATCTTTGCAAATCGCCTTTCCTAATAATGTGCTAATTAGCAAGTTTCACTATGAATATGGCTAAAAAA
>JAUMHP010000046.1:8063602-8077059 GCA_032361065.1 Enteromius trimaculatus
GAGAAATTTTAAAACAAACTATATTACAAACTTTCCATTAAGACCCTAAAGAATCATATTAGCTTGTGGAAAATTGGTTTTGTATGACTCTTTTAAAGGGTTTGGAACGCATGAGGGTGAGCAATTGATTACAGAATATATGCCATTCCTTTTTATGCTAATAGGTGATCTGGAAAAAAAAATATTTTTTACCAAATATCAAATTGAAAGATCTATAGTATTAGCCTATATATTTGTTGTAATCTGTAAGAAGCTTATTTGCCATGTTTTTTTTTTTTTTTTTGCAAAACACTTTGACAATGACATTATCTGCTGATGCTGATATGTCAATAAAATCCATCCATTCTCCATACCGCTTTTCCTCTGCAGGGTCACAGGGACCCTATGCCAGTGTCTCGGGCCATAGTCAATAAAAATATTAATACTTTTATTTCCTAAATAAATGTGTAGTCATCAAAAGAATATATTCTGAACCAAATGAATCTGTGTTTCAGATCAAGGACCTGATAAACAGGACTGCTGAGTTGGATGTCTCTGTCAAGTCCACAGAGCATTTGATAAACAAGACCAGAGAGGAAATACAGCCTCACGTGGACAGTGTTGAAAAACACCTGGAAACTGTTCAAGAGCTCAAGCAGGTAAAGCCTGATCACATAAAGAAACACACAAAGTACTACAAATAAAGTCCTAGTAATTAGAGGTCTATCAGTTCTTTCATCCTGTGAGTTTTAGCACCTCCTGCCACCCAGTCCGGTGGGAAATGTTACAGCATGAGAGAAAAAACAACAGGGATGTGTTCTCAGCTCAAAGCAAATTCAAATGTGACAATTTCCTGCCAAAAGACAGTGTAATGAGATACATCTTTTGTCTTTTTATCTGAAGTGGACGGCTGTGGCTGAGGGATTTAAGGTGTCAGCCGTCTCCTCTGTGGTGACAGGGAAAGAGGTTGAGGCGGAGATCCTGTCTTTACAGAAGGGTCTGGAAGGTAACTGCTTTTTACTTTCATATTTTCACTGGTGATACATAGAATCTGGTTTTAATTTATGACAGATAAGCAATAAATGTAGTAAATATAGAAGTAAATGTGTCCTAATTACAACTTGAATGTTCTGAGCTGTATAAACTGTATACTGTACTGCCAGTTTAAAATGATCCTTTTGTAATGTAAAAAAATAGGAGATTAAAAGAGAGTAATATGATGTAGTTGAGGACTGTGAGCAGTACAGCAGCAGCAATATTCTTTTTGGATAGCATAAAAGTGACACACATTTATAATCTAGAATTTTTATTTAAAATAAAAGCTGGTCTTTTGAACATTCTAGTCATCAAAGGATCCTGAAAAAAATATAGAGATTATACAAAAATATTAAGCAGCAAAACTGTTTTCACCTTTATAATACTAATAAATGCTTCATGAGCAGCAAATATTAGAATGATTTCTGAAGGATCACATGACACTAAAGACTGACTGAAACTTCAGCTTTTAAAATGTATTAAAATAGAAAACTTCATTTAAGTTGTAGTAGTATTTCACAATTTTAAATGCCATTTTTGGTGAGCATAAGAAGCTTTGACTGATAGTGTATAATGGAATGGAAATGTAGCGATAATGTACTTTACATCATGTTCTCTGTTCTCTTCTGTAGACATAGAACAAGACTGGCCTCAACTGCCCACATATAGCAAAGGATATCTGAAGAGAGAGAAGGTGCTAAAAGAAAAGACTCTGGTGGATGTGAAAAAAAGAGTCAAGCAGACAGAGAGAATGATTAAGCCTGCAGTGGAGAACGCTACATCTGTGAGCAGCACAGCTAAACATGCCCAGGAGTCTGCAGATGCAGTGGCTAAAGTGGGTCTACGCTGAAGCAGACGTGCATTTAAAAAACACAAGTGGTTATATTTGTCAGTCCTGGTCTAAATTATGCAAATAAGAAATACATTTCACAAAGCTTTTTTTTTTATCAAAGTTTTTCTCAGAATAGTTTTTTATGCTATAAACAAATTGTGCTTATAGATGTGTATAACAAACTCTGAGAGGCAATTTAGTCCATTTAGAATCAAATCCTAAGTGTATAAACACTGCGTTGCCTCGAGGAGTCTGGACTGAAGCAAGAACTGAAAGCCCTGTTATGTTGACAGGATGCCAAAGTGTCCCTCACGCAGGGGAAACGGACTAAGCATGCATCTGGACAGTTGCGTTCAGCTCTGGACACCACCCTGGAGCAGTTGACTGAGCTGGAAAGGCAAGCTTTACAGAAACAGGAAACCATGGAGCCAGAGGAGGTAAACAATTTGGCATTAAGATGATGTTGGAGTTGCCAGTGTTTGTCCAGTTGGATAGGACCTCGATGTCATTATTATTAGAACACAGACTTCTGCAGGACATTCAGTAATGATGCTGATGTGCCATTTCTCCTCAGGACATCCAGCTTTCTTCAAGGAGTGTGATAGACAGCATGGAGGCAGCCAAGAGTCAGCTGGAGTCCTTTACAGACACTCTCACTCTCTTCCTTAAACAACTGGGTAAATTCAAATCCTGATTTCTTTTTTGGTCAATTTTAATGTGCTTTTTTTTATATGGAACAAAGATATTCCTCAAGCAATATTCTAATATAAGTCATACTCTTCTCCCGTTGATGTGAGCAGATGCTAATGTGGTGCTGGAGAACTATGATCGTATCCTGAATGAGACGGCAGCCCGTCTTCAAGTTCTCCAGGGTGCTGTGGAGAGTCCGTCTCTCACAGGAAAGATTCAGAGGCTCCACAGTGCTGCGCACGATCAAGAGAAACAACTGCAACATCTTGAACAGAGCCTGCAGGAGATACGAGAAGAAAGAGACAGTCTGACAGACATCGCCCAGAACTTGCCTAAAACATGCCCACAAAAGGGCACTAACCCGGGGAGAGGAAATTAACTCCATCAGTTATCTAGTTATCTCTAATTGAGGTAGCTCAAAGGAGTTAGTCGCCTCAGAAAATCTGAATCAAGAAAACTAAAGATCAAAAAAAGAAACAAACCTCTGAAATCCCCTTCTCCATTAATCTTTCAGCTGCGTAATGTTATAAATGAACATATTAATGACACATTAAAAAGTAAATTCTTTATGAACATTCATTTGTTGTGAATACAGAGTGGCTTTACTTATTTACTCTACTGATTAAAAAAAGTCAAAATGCAAGTGATGGCATTTATACACTGTAGCACTTTGAATTGAAATCATTAGCATTCAAGCAAAATGTCAGTGTGATCTTTATTGGGCTTCAGAGGTGATCACGCTGACATTATGCTTAGATATTGATGTTTAGCAGACAATTGCATGCAATTTACTGTAGTGATATGCAATTTCCCCATCCATTAACATTAACTAATGGGAGTTCCTGACAAGATATGGTTTCTTTTGGCCACTTGAGGGAGCCATCTACTCAAATTAATTTGGTTGTTGTACACAATGTCTTGCATATGAGTTTGCAAACTGAAAATGTGTTTTTAAAGTGAGAAATCGAGACCAAATAAACATATCATGTCATGCTGTTCTCAAGAGTGTGATCATGCATTATTAGCATCAGTGAGTGTTATCTTGTGAGCCTGCTGACATGCGACTTATTACATATTTAATATCTAACATGGCATATTAAATATTTATCTTTGTGCTTATTATCCATCTGTTCATACATTATAATCACAAAAGGAATTGGCTATGAACCGCTAAAATGTTCCATAATTTGGGTCATACTATAAACATGGGTGCCTGTATGGGCCATTGTTTGCTTGTCTTCAGTTTTGATGTACCAGGGCTCATTGTATTATCTGCTTCCTGTGAATACTGAGCTTTTGATCTGTTCTCTGAGACATTGACTGAGCTAGCACCATGTTAATGTTCTTAATCCCACTGAACACAAGACTAGAGACTAACTTTTATTTCAATTCAAAGAGAGCCATTTTTCAAAAACAGACAACCAGATTGATACACATCCATATCGCTTCACAAAAACCTATATTCGTAACAACTGTCATATTTTTATAAACCGTTCTGGTTTCAACGCTATATTTAATGTTGTTTTTTATTGGCTCAGTATAGATAGAAATGAATAATTTGTATAATTAATAAATTAATAATTAAATTATTAAAAAAAAGGTTACTTAAAGCTGCAGAAAACCGCTATTAAAACAAATAATGGAATATCAAAGGCAAATCATTAAAAGCAACCATATTGAAACCTGTCTCTAATGAAACCCACACACAAACTTTATCATCTGAACAATAAATCATGCGACAGTAACGGCAGGAAATTAAATTAGTTAAAAATTTTATGTTAAGATGGTGAACGATAGGACAAGGGGGAAAAAATTATTCTAATAAAAGTGTAGCTTACAAAAAAAATCTGCAGTTGGGAAATACAATATAAAATGTATAAATCTAACCAAATGATGCGTGCAACAGTAATTATAGGAAATTATTAAAAATTAAAAGATTAGAAAAATAAGATTAAAATCAGCTGTGCATGCAATATATGAGCAAAACGGATTTTTAAAAAAAAATGCTTTAACAGTCACTAAGCAAGATTGTAACGCTGAAGGCGTTATATAGGCATATATATGACTAATTAAATAACAAACAGCATTAAACATAACAAAAGAAGAACATTGGCTGGCACTGGCTAAACGCTTCCCTCTTCAGTCACGTCGGCCTGCATCACCTCTCTTCACCGCTCGGTGGCGTTTATAGCTGCATTCCAGGCGAGCAGCGAGTGCATCACAGGGAGACCTGCGCCTCTAAGCAGCGTGAGATTCCCTCTCTCCCTCATAACCGACGCGAGCAGTCACCTACACCGGTCTCTTTCCTCTGTCTTCCTTCATTACCATCGCTCGACCGTCCCAGCATGCCTTCCAACCAGAATTTACAAGGTATATCGTTGTCGCCGGTCTTTTTTTAGTGAATTGATGCTATATTCATCGTTATCCGCGCGAAGCTTGTTTTTGTTCTGCGCGCGCGTGTGCCGTTAGCGGCCGACTGTCCTTATCTCATGCCTGCAAGAGCTCCAGACAGCCTGTTTAAAACATCCAGACGGGCGTGTAACCCTAACGGTCACTATGTCTCATTTTTCAGGCGGAAAAGCCTTCGGGTTACTCAAAGCACAGCAGAGGGAGAAGCTGGACGAAATCAATAAGGTAAATTAGCTAACGCTGATGGATTATTATTGTCAGAATGGGGAGGCGAGATTATTTCATTGGCCTTGAGTCGCCTCCATTTACCCTGATGTTGTTCCCGCTTTGTCTGTAAACATTAGCGAGGCTTTTAATTTACTTTACTCTTCCTCGTGGTCTGTTAAATGTTATTTTATACAGCAGCGGAATTGTTAAGCTCGATTTTACAGCAACATGACCTAATTTATTTAGACAGCTCGACCACATTAAGCCGCAGATCATTTCACAATCCAGAGCGGGGCTGTGTCTCAAAATCTATTGAGCTGCTATCTACGGAGACAAGATTTTCTTCCTATTTTAATGCTGCAGCAAACTATAAAACTGAAAGGAATTATGTAAAAAAAAAATCGTTATCTTGGTAGTCTTGAGGCACAGCCTAATTCAAGCTGCTCATGAGTCATTCACAGCTGCGTTAAACGCTCAAGGATTCCCCCAAACGCTGTCTCTGTCATCCATTGGTCGGACAAACAGATCGCCCCTCCCAAAACTCACGCTATTGGCTGAGCAAGCGTTAGTGTGTTTGAGGTGCCAAGACCCTCAAACAATAGTTTTTATGAAATCACCTTACAACTGGTATCTATAAGCAGGCGAGCATATTAATCAGAAAACAATGACATGCTTAACATTTAAGTAAAGGCGGTGACCTCGTCTTGGGCGTTTCAAACAAACCCAGACCTTTTATGAAAATCCCAAGAGGCTTATTTTTTTTTTGACTAGTGTTATTTTGAAGCTAAAATTTAAGATTAGCCCTCTTTGATGTGATAAGAGGCAGTGTGTCCCCCGCAGCCGTCTGTTTCTGTGCCCTCAGACGGGAAACAGGTGTCTGTGATCCAGCATGAATGGACCCATTATGTGGGAGGGAGATTGAGGAGTGGGCAGCAGTGGCATTTGAGCTGCAGTCTCAGCGGCTGTTCTCTCTCTCCCTCTCTCTCTCGTGGACTGCGGCTGGTGGGAGTGACAGCTTGGTCTGGTCACATGAACACTGAGGAGAAAATCAGGTCATGTACTGGCCTACTAGTAGTGACATCTGCAGTGCTTACCTGCACATAGTGTAGAGGTGAATCTCAGAAAAATTCTCAATAAAATGTTAGTTAACCTCTGGGCTAATCAGCATCTGATGGAATGAACTAAATATACATCCTACCACTTTTTTTTTTTTTTTTTTTTTGTATTTTCATGTGCGTCATAATCCATTGTATCGTGACTAAGCACATTTCTAACCCAATTCTTGTTACCATAATGCATCCAGACACTTGACCTTTGTTTTTATTTTAGCACAATAATGAAAATTATGTTTTTAGGGTGTATGTATATCTTGCATGTTTTCATCAGTCAGACGTGTTGATGCTTAATAATCTGATAAGAGCTGTAAGTGGTGATCGTGAGATACTGCAGACCAGTGAAAAGCAAACTCTGCTTATCAAATGAAACAAATTCATAGTTCTGATGTGAAAGAAGGTTGATTTGTAGTCGTGACTTGTCATGTGGTACTCATGCCTTTCATCTCTCAGCATGACTCAAGAGTCCACGCAGTGCAGTTTTCACCTTCAAATTCACGATTTGACCAGTTTGTTGCTCTAGCTTATTTTTACTCCCTCTCTCAGTATGTGTGGGTTAGAAAGTGCAGAGACAAAACATCATGATGAGTCATAATTAACTAATTTAAGGTTGCTTGATGCTCCGCACATGCACATTACAGCACATTCGTTCACTTAGTCAGCAGCATCTCCCACCAGCCATAGTTAAAATCCACTCACAAACACACTGCGTGATCTCCCTTAGAGACACACACACACACACACTCTTAATGCTTCACTGATAGTGGAATCTCATCACACATGTGGATCTTTGATTTATGGGCCTCATGCAGAGTCTTGACAAAGATGTTAGACTTACCTGGCCTATGTTGTTTGTCTTTTTGTCATCCGTCCAGTTTTCTGATAACAGGAGGACTTTGGAAGTGCTATTTGTTTTGTTATTGTTGGCTACACCTGCTAGCAGTCTGAAATTATGAAGCGTGCTTATCTTACTAACACTAAAAGTGCAGTTACACAATTTCCTTGAGTCCCTTTAACACTGCATGTTGGTCCCGGAAAACTGTGTGAACGCAAACCCATCCCGGGACTGAATCCCGGATTGGGACCTAGTAACATTGCCGGGTTTAGTCCTGGAACGAGCTCTGTGTGCACAAAAGCCGGAGCCAATGCCGTAACAGATGTGTCGTAGTGATAATGTAGTTATTGCGCGACTCTTTGAGCGTGTGTTCTATAATACAACCCTGCAGTGCCAGAGGGGCTAGTCTGTGTTTTAAACGGGGAGAGGATTGTTCGCATAAAAAAACGAAATAAATGTGCGCAAACTGGACTACTGCAGACATCATGGAGCTCCTTAGTATCCGTGCTGAAGCCGAGATCGTTCGTCAGCTGAGTGGAATGGTATATTATGCAGTAGTGTACGAAAAAATAAAACACAACAGCTTGGTTTCTCCAGATCAAAGTAGAGCACTGACAAGTGACACTGACAATTTTACTTTAACTAAATTGAAGACTATTTATGGACTTCTGGGAACCCTTGTATTTTAGGTCAGACAGGGTGGTGATGCATTTTGGTTGCCCGACTGGAAAACACAATAGCCCCAGCCCCCAGGACATCATGCAAGAGATTTTCCCAGCCCTGATGAATCTCACACCTAAGTCCCTTTCAAACCAAGAAGATTTCTGTAGGTCAATGCAACTTTAAAGTGAAATATGTACATGGGGAAAGAATCCCAATCCTCTACTTTTGCACACATTATAGCTGTTCGAGAGAATAACACTACATAGAGAAGAATCTGCACTCTAATATACTTGACACGTTTGCTCGCCCTCTTTGGGCTTCTGCCGTGCACAACCAAACTGAAGGGATAATCATTCATCCACCCAGTCTATTCCAGTTTGTGATCATGCTAACTCTGTTTCTCTCTTGTTTGCAGGAGTATATGGAAGATCAGAAGTACAGAGATGAAGAGGATTTACAAGAGAAGTTGGATTCTTTTAAAAGTAAGGATAGTTCCTTTAAACACCAACATAGTCCAGCATTTATAGACACACGTTTGTGTTTGTGGCACGAATGCTAAGAGAGCTTGTGTGGGTGTTTGTGCATCTTTGATGAACTTGCTTTCTCCATATGGTCTTGCAGGAATGTGCTGGTCTTGCCCCCTTTTTGTTGTTTTAGTGCTAAGGGTTTTGGACATGTGCTTCTTGTGGGAGAGGGAAATAAGGGTTTGTGTGTGTGTGGGAAAGGACAACTGGAATGTAAACTAACAGTCTTCTGAGCGTTTTGATGAAAGCTAAAGTGTGGTTTTGCTTTTCTTTTTGAAAACCCACATGCAAACTCAAGTCACCTGAATCCTCCCTATCTCAAAAAAAATGAATTCAGTATTAAAAAAAAAACATTTTTGTGCACAAAAAGATATTTTGATCTTATTGTGCACGATTGATTTGTGTTGTTCCCAGTAAAAAGATGTTTTTATTATTTGTATCAAAATGTACTAACTTGCTCTGTCTCTGAAACTAGAGATGCTTGAAAGTGCTATTTATTTATTTTTAGTAATTAGACAAGAGTGTGAAGTTATTTTATCGGCATTGGCCAGAACGTTTAATATTGTTGTATCCTTATCTTTTCTTTGTTGCTATCATTATGAATTCTCTTACTTTTAAACCCCTTCCCTCCATCTGCCTGTCCCCATTTTGGTGTGTATTGCCAACTTTTCACAATCCAATCCAGTCCTGCTCTATTTTTTGCCTTTCTCTGAATATGCCGTGTCAGTCAGAAATTAATAATAAATTTAAAAAAACTTACTGTGAGACTTGTTGACTTTTACCCAAGGGCCTCTTTTTAACTCTGAATTATTTACTACTGTACGCTTGGGTTTGTGGGTCATTATCAAGAGGCAGTGATCAGGTTAAAGGGGTTAAGTGTCTTTGAATGTTACAATGATTTCTTTCTAAACAGAGTGAGAAAATGGAAGGACAAGACAGAAGTCAAAAGCACAAGGCACAGAATGAGCGCCAAACCCTTGAGATTGCTCTTGACAATGTTGACATGAAAGCACACACAGAGTCTGAGTGTTTGACCCACTAATGTCAGTATGTGTACACCACTGCCCTAAAAGCAGAAATAAAAAGAGAGAAAGAATAGCTGATGATAAGAGGGATCGCCATCCAAAAAAAAAAAAAAAACATTTAGAGAGAGAGTGACTCAGTCAGGGAAAATTGTGAGTTACATTTAGGCAACGTCGGTGCAATTCGATGGACGACCTCTCTTGCCAGCTCTTTTTCACACGCACTCATTCAGCTCGAGGGTGAACAGGCTGCATTTGTGTTTATAGGGGGCCATTGTAACCCTCTCCTTCCCATCAGCCTCCTCTCACGGTGACTCTGTTACACTCTCAATGCGTCCGCTCCAACAGAAGCTTCATTGTGAGAATGAAACACAGAATGAGAGAGATGGAGGGCAGAGGGAGGAAATGGTAGAATAATCCAGCAAAATCAAATAGGACACGGATTCAAATCTGGTACTAGCTGTCCTCATTTACAGATATAGCCTGCCATCCAATTGTGAAATAGGCCTCATTGTGGATAAGAAATGCTGGGTTCTCCAAACGTCCTCTCTGTTGTTTCCCTCTGAAACACAGCTGTCACATGCCTGACCTCTAGATGCTGCCACTGTCAGATGTTGCTGGCGGCTGTGTGTGAATCGTTTCGTTTGTTCTTGTTGCACTGTTAAAATCTGCCTTTTCTTTTCAATCCACAGATAAATATGCTGAGTTTGACCTGAATGATCAGGGGGACATCGGTAAGTGTGTATGTGCATATGTAGTTAAGACCTTTTGAGTGTCCTTGTGTAAGGGCTCTTTTGTCATGCTCACTGTGTAGGTGATACCACAATTGACAGATGGGAAACATGAGAACTCACCTGTAACCAACTTAAAGGTCACTGTTGTGCTGTAGAAAGAGTAGGGGTGGCTCATGATGGGAGACGCAGATTAAAAACATTGTAAAAAAATAAATAAATAAATACAAAAAAACATAAAAACACCTTATGAATTTAATTAAAATTTTAAATGGGTGTTTTCAATTTTTGAGGAGTTCTATTTTAAATGAAGTCATCTTAAAGGGATAGTTCACCCCAAAATAAAAATCCTGTCTTTAATTACTCGCCCTTATTACAAACACCGAAGACCTTTGTTCATCTTTGGAACATAAATTAAGATGATTTTTTTTTTTTAATGAATTTCTTTCTGACCCTCCCATAGACAGCAAAGCAACTGCAATGTTCTCAGTTATAGTAATTAGCATTGTTTACATTCAGGAGAAAATGCATAGATGCTGAAAAATATCAACACTGAAAACGTTCTGAGGAAAGCACACACATGAGTCATGGTACTCTCCAAAATGGCAAAAGAGTGTGAACTCTTGGAGGCAAATTGTTGAATAAATGATTTTTGTTGTATTTGCGCACAAAAATATTCTCATAGCTTTGCAAATGAGAACTTGAGCCTCTGATGTTTGTGGGACTGGGAATTAGTGGTCTACCGATATACTGCCAAGACCAATATATCAACCGATATTTGACATTTTTTCATATATCAAGTTTTTCTGTTTGGCCGAGGGGTTTGAAGTGGAACTTTTATTTTGACGGCACTGAGAACGGCAGCACCTGAGTACACAGTGCATGCATTCTCCTTCTAGTTTGCTGTTGTTGTGTGAACAGTTATGTGTATTACAGATTGAAGTCCGTCTAATAATCAGATAGAACTGTTAAACAAAGGAATTAAAATGTATACAAAAAAGGATATTAAATGTTTTTTTTTATGTTAGTAATAGGAATAGATTATAATACTTTCTTGTTTGCTGTCAACATTCAGCAAGTATGCATTTATAGCATTTAAACAAATCTTTGAATTACTAATGAATGTTAATTTTTTAGAATATTAATTTAAATAAATATAGGTATCTGCTTTATATCGACTGCTTTCCAAGATAAAAAAAAAAACAATACCGCTCGACCACTACTGGGAAAATTGCAGTTGCATGGCTGTCTATGCTGTTCAATCAGTGTTTCAGCCACTCAAAGACATGTCAAAATGTGTAAATGTGTCAAAACCCAGCCCTAATGCATTTCTATGTAAATAGAAGGCTTGCCCACATAAGATGATGGGGGAAGTGGTATATTCATGGTTGTAAATCAGCTGAACTGTGCGACACAGAAATAAGGGAATAGGATTCATGGGAGACAAACGAGCAGTTTGAGGTAGCAAGCATGTTTAATGAGACAGAGGCGTACTGTATAATGTGGAACAAAAACCTTGAATAGACAGAGAAGAGAAAATAATTCCGCTAATGCAAATGATGTGGACAAATACAAACACTCACAGCTCTGTGTAGCTCTATTCTATGATTGATAGTATGTTTGACGTTTTATTATCAGCCCTGAGGTTGGGTCACAGCACATCACACGTATGTAGTGTTATCTTCAGGATGTCAGCTCATAACAAGTTGAATGCATTTCTGTGAGCATTATGGGTGTGACAAACTAGTAAACCTTGTTTAATTAAGCCAAGTACATCATGGGACATTCACGCTAAAAGTAGTGTTCTTGACATATTTTTAATATTAAAATTAGACTATTTTCCTCTTGTAATACACAACCCAGCAGTCAAAGACACCAGTGTTCTGTGTAGTCGTTCAACAGCGTTAATGCCCGATCTGTATGAAATACACAGGCTAAATTCTGACCTCATTGTGAAGAACTAGTCAACATCCCATCTTTATTAGGGATCTACTTGCCAAGCTGTAAGCAGTAGTTTGCTTGTGTTTCCAGACATGATGGGCTTGAAGCGAATGATGGAGAAGCTGGGCGTGCCAAAGACTCATCTGGAGATGAAGAAAATGATCTCAGAGGTGACAGGAGGTTGCAGCGACACCATCAACTACAGGGACTTTGTGAAAATGATGCTTGGCAAGCGATCAGCTGTTCTTAAACTGTAAGTGTGTGTAACATGCTGCTTCATGCATGTTCCCGTTCTCAGTCTTTTAATATTGGCAAATAGCATTGTGCAGAAATCTCTGGCTATATCTGTGGGAATTGTGCGCTTTTGACTCAGTCCAGCTATTTTTAGATTTGTCGGCGTGCGTTTAATCTCATCAGCACATCTAGTGCAGGATCAGCATATCTGTGCCATTATCTCTCGGTAGGCGAGGGATCTGCCGTGACAGGGTTGTCGTCGTCATCATCATGAGACACTAGGCTTTGGATCAATACCAGGAATTTGGGCTTTAGTACAGTACAAGCCTCTGGTACCTCCGTATTGATATTAAATCAATACCCAGTCATAAAATAAATGGCCTTGAGTGACTGATATGATACTAGGACTGTGGATTGGTAATGTTGCAATACTTACAATTTATTTGTAGGGCTGGACCAGAATATTCGTTTGGAGGGATGGCATTCGATTTTTTTTTAATTTTGAGATTCGAATATTCGAAAGAAAGAAAAAACTAATTTAACACGTCACATCGACCCCTGCGTAACGGTTCTCATTCGCACTTAAATGACTAGCCCTTGCGGCAACGCCAACATTGTGATTTACTTTATCTCAGAGAGAAGACAAAAATGAAAAAAACTATTAAAATATATATTTTTTATAGAATAAAAGGCCCTGCCAGGGCCTCAAATTTAGGCCCGAGCCCGGCCAGTGTCTGACAGCTTATCAGAATCACCAGCCCGAGCCGGTCTTTTTCCCCTTTACCAAAACGTCTTATACTGCTGTTTCAGCTATTAAAATAGTTCCATTTTGGGTGTAATTACAGAATGATAATATTTTGTTCCGTTTTTTTATTAAGCTAATTTAGACTTTTTTTTTTTTGTTAAATATAAGTTTGTGTTTTTTAAAGTAGCAAGTGGCCAGTGGAAGACCGAGAGCTGATAATAAAATATGACTGATCAATTTAGCATTCTCAAATCATCACCACTTGCATTAAAAAAATCGATAGGCATGCTAAAACAGTTCAAACATAAAAAATATATAAGCGTTGAACAGTAAAAGAATAAATGTGTGACATGATGGTTTATGCAGAGAGGACGCTATGAAGTGCGTTCTGTAGGAGATAAATGCACCAGCCAGCACTTGCATTTTATAGCCTTCGCCTTAATTTTCTCTGATAAAGGTAGGAGTAATACGTCATTCAGAACTGTAAAGGGTCTACTT
>JAUMHP010000046.1:8077159-8101506 GCA_032361065.1 Enteromius trimaculatus
AAAGGTAGGAGTAATACGTCATTCAGAACTGTAAAGGGTCTACTTTTATTTGTGTGCACTGACAGTAAACCTGATTTTATAATATAAAGAATACAAGCGCGTTCTGCCTTCTCGTCTTGAACGGATGCGCTTCACAAAATGAGCCGAAACTCAGCGAGGAAAAACATAAATATATCTATAGAAAGCTTTAAATTACCACTTAACAAAATAACAAAAACTAAATAAATTAAATTAAATACTCGTTATAAATGACTTCTCTCTAGGCGTGTCTATGAGGAGATGGAAAATCAGGAAATTTATCTTTTGCGACACGAACTCAGGATGAGTAATAATTGTTTTGCCCCGACACATTCATGATAAATACTTTTGCTGGGGCATTGCGGAAGGATTATTGCGTGCATGTGAACGCTCTCTCTGCGGCAGATATTCGATGTTGATCACTACCGAATACTCGAAGCTCAAAAAATGGTATTCGGACCAGCCCTATATATTTGTTGATGAGTATTTAGGTCCATGTGATGCTGCCTGAATCATTCATCATTTTTTTGTATTTTTTGGTCTCACTTTTAATTTATTTGCGCAAAAAAATGGAGCTTTTCACTGATGAATAAAGCCTTGAACACTTTTAAAATAAATAATCAAATGATGTCATGTAAGGTTCTTAATGATCCAGTTTTGTATAAACACACTTATGTATACAATGACATAACACCACACATTTTCTTGGGTGGGGTTGGAGATAGAGCTAGCCTCTAATTATGGCTATCATTGACACCAGTGTGGATGTTGTCCAAGTTGGCACGGGTACCACTAAACACCTCCCTAGTCTCAGTGGGAGCGGTAAACACAACCTTCAGCTTCCTGTTTTCTTTTCTTTTTTGTGAAAAACACTGCTGCAGTTTCGAAAAGAAAGTTGGGTTGTTTGCGACAAACACTAGTTTGTGCCAAGTTTCATGATTCATTGAAATCTTAAAGTGCCCCTATTATGCCTTTTTTAAAGGATGCTAATATCGTTTTATAAGTCTCTTAAAACAAGTGTATGCAAGGTCAAAAACACTTTAGTATTCTCCAAAAACAGATTTAATTTCACCCCATTTCTAAATGATTCATAAACGACTCGTGTGAAGCAGTTCAAATAATCAGTCTGTCAGAACCCCGCCTCTCCGTGAGCCCTCACTGCTGTGATTGGTCAGATGGCGCAGTCCTTTATGATTGGTCTACCGTTACAGCGGCCCACAGAGCTTGTACCAAAACTATACTTTCTGACATTACTAGAGGGGCTTTCTGAGAGAATACGTCAACTACTGTAGTTAGCATGGATTACCGTGGGAAGTGCTTTTGTAAGCGAATCGGGCACACCTCTACGTTGTGAAATTCAACATTGTATAATGCATAACACTGCGTTAAACATCGTTTACCATTACTTAAACTAATAAGACAGTCAAGCTGCATCAGTCACAATGTTTAGACTACATTAGGCCCACAGCTGAACAACAGAACTACAGAAAGTAAGTTAGCCGGTTACCAAGACATGTGCGGGGTTGTTACACAACATAATGTACACAAATACGATCGCTAGAAAATACAATCATCAATTATTAATCATACTTACAGGTAGAAGTTCAGTGGAGCAAGCCGGTTCAAATAAACTGGGCTCTGATCCATCTTTTTATTAAGACCAAGCGTTTGGTGAATATCACATTGTTCTCCCCAAGATTGGAAAAGCAGTCATCAGTAAAATTAGGGGGAACACAACAAGAGATTTTACAGCTGAGGTGTTGTTAAAAAAAATTTATGTGAACCACTCATTCTTTGTAAGATTCATATTTCAGAAGGGCACAGGATACAGAGTCTTCTTGACATGATGGAATCCAACTGGAGATTGTACTGTTTGGGGGCGGGGCAAGTTGTTCGCTACATAGAACGTTGGTGGACATTATGCAAATATGTTACTTAGTGACGTTGATCCGTAATACAAAAAGAGTCAAATAGCTGACGACTCGTTTAGGCGATGTGAGCCGACCTTTATTATTTTTTTTTTTTTTAATTTATTTATTTTATTTTTTTTTGATAGACAATAACTTTATGTATGCACTGTCGGCATCACAACTTTGCAGATAGTTTGTTTACATGGAACTACATGATATATACCTATATTTATTATTATTATTATTATTTTATTTTATTTTTTTTGCGTGAGAATCTTCATCTGTCAGTATTCTACACATTGTGAATGGGTGATTAGTTAGGTGAGTCAGGGCTTGTTAAGGGCTTATGAGAGATTTCTCATGCTTTACCTGACACAGAAAGTCACATGGTGTGACTAGATCAGTCAGCAGTTCTTTATTTTTTTTTTGTATCTCCAAACACCAGCATTTTGTCTGATCCAGCATTTGTGGTTTCACAGGCTGGCTTTTTTTTAAACTCGTCTCTTGTAGTGCACTTATGCTCTCTCTACTAATCTACTCAGTGGGAAGCTATGATAGCTTATAGCGAGTGCTGGCCACTAAGTGGGCACCGCAACGTTTTAACTCCATGTTCTTAAATACCTATATTTGGAGATGGAGGCCTTATCCTTTGAAACATTGGACTAATGTATTGACCTCTCATTATATTATAATCATATATAATATATCTAAATTGCAATTTATTTTAATAAATTCCCTGTCAGTGCTGCAAAGATTAAACTTTATTAGCTTTGCAAGTATTTTTATTAATATGATGTGTAAAAAAAAAAAAAAAAAATCCACTGCTTTATCAGTTTCTGTTTTAATAAATTTTAGGTGGCTAGAAGGGTTAATTATCTTTTTAATTAATTATAAAAAAGTATGTGTATAATAAATATCTCTAGTGGAATATTTTAGATTTGATGGTTGAAATGATTTTTCTCTCTGCTCTCATACAGGGTTATGATGTTTGAAGACAAAGCTAACGGGACCAGCTGTAAACCTGATGGACCCCCTCCCAAGCGTGACATCACCAGCCTACCATAGACCAGTGAAGATGGATTTGATTGACATCCCTGTATTCGCAAATCCCACCCATTTAACGTTAGGGGCTAGGTTTCTATAGCCTTACCTAGAATCTTTTTGCCAAGATCCAGGGAAAATCTTAGTTCATAGATGGACAAACGAAGAAAAAAAAAAGTGAAAGATGTCTATATATTTGCTGTGAAGTCGAAGGGCAAAGTAGCTTTTTATAAGTAAACAAATGTATATATTTATATGAAAAGGTGTTTTTGAATAGTGTTTACAAGCACAAATCCTGTGGGTGAAGTACTAGTGAAGTTTAGTGTGTAACACTGCAAGTGTACTAAGTATAGGGTGTACAGGATGACACAATTTTAGCTTGCAAGGCAGATTTTAAGAATTTAGATGTGAGAATTAAGATTTTTCGTCTTCCCCCATAATGTGTGATTGTATTTTTTTTCGTACGTTTGTGCTTGCCAGTTGAGTCGTGTTCGCTGGAAGAGCTCTTTAGCTTATGCTATCCTATAGTCATCAAAAAGCTTTTCGTTTAGCTTGTTCTGCTTCAAAAAGCAGGATTTCCTTTGTACCATTTTTGTACAGGAAGGCGCAGGGAGTGAGGGAGAAAGCAAAAAGGGACTTTCTTTACTCCTTCTGTTTGTCCTTTTTTTGTTTTGTTTTTTTTTACTTTCCACAGTGTTCAGTCTCTGTTTCTTTTTAACCTGTTTGTATGAGTTCGAATGTCTGTAATCTGTAACATGACTGTACCGTATAAGCACATTAACTGTTAAGTACACACACACATTGTGCTGATTTGCTTTGAATCACAATTTAGGATATGCTTTTATAAATTCTCCTGCTTGAATTGGAAATGAAGTTGTAGGGAAGATGTGTCCCTGATCTCTGCATTTTAGATCGGCAGCAGGGTTGATTTTAGTCGGTTAGCTTGAAACCCCTCTTTCCAAGTGCCTCACTCAGTTTGATGTAGCAGAGGTTTTGAGTGAAGATTGAGTGAAGCATCTTTGAAATGGATTTTGTGTGTGCTTGGAATTTATATTCTGTTGAGTCATATTCTGAGACATTCCAAGAATGTCGTTGTGTGGTGAGTCCTTGGAAATGTCATGTTTTAACCCAAGCAGACTTACATGTTGTGCAGCTCTGATGCAAATATTCCAGTAGTGCTTTTGTCCTTGATTTTATACTGTCCTCATCTTTCTAAAATGTGCTATGTATGGAAAATAAAATGATCTCAAGAGGTTTTTTGTTTGTTTGTTTGTTTTTTAAGATTAAAATGATGAAATTACATCACTCAGTAGGAGGTGTGGCTTTTACTTCCATTTCAGTCTTCATCTGCAAACAAAGCAACTTTTATGTATTTGTTTCTATTAGATCATGTTCTTATTGGGTTTTATTTCTGTGCCTCTGTTCAAGTTTTTCATTGACATGCTTTTGAGATGAATTGTGGGCTGCACTGTATTGCTATTTATTAGAAATGCATTTTTAATGCATTAATTGTTTTCTGTCAGCATATTAGCATATTAGCACAGGCATTTGTAAACTTTTTTTTTTGGCAAACACCAAAGGAAGTAAATACCTTACTGTTACACCTGACCTATTAGTGGAGTTTTTTTATTATGTATGTCTGTGTGTACTACATATACAGGTGCATCTTAATTTGAATGTTGTGGAAAAGTTCATTTATTTAAGTTATTCAACTCAAATTGTGAAACCTATGTATGAAATAAATTCAATGCGCACAAACTTAAGTAGTTTAAGTTATAGTTCTTACAATCTTTCATATCACCAGAAATATGAGGTGGTGTGTGTTAAGAAGTGTTGGGTCTGTAAGATGTATTTGTTTTAATTATTTATTATGGGTTATGAAAGGTCATGTGACACTGAAAACTAGTAATGGCTGCTAAAATTCAGCTTTGTGACTGAGGAACAAATTAAAATACATTAAAATAGAAACAATTTTAATGGCAATATTTAACTATATTATACTGTATTTTACTATATTGGAAATGATTTAAGAAATAATAAAATGTAAACACGATAGAAGTAATTTCTCACCATTTAGATAAGCAACTAAATTATTGCGTAGTCTATAATGTTCAAACTGCTCTACTGCAAGCCACATAGATGTATGAAGAGATGGAAGCCATGCATGATAACCCACATACACATAAATATTTCATGGTTGTAATATATAGTCTGTGAAACTAGTAGCCTGTTCAAAAATATGATTGTGGGTATGATAATGGTCACAATTAGATATTAGGTCTCGGGTTTTATTTATAACACCCTGCTTAAGGCTCTGTGTGTGTGTGTGTGTGAAAAGGTTTTGTAAACCAGCTCACTTTTGTTCACGTTAAAAAAAAAAAACAGAAGTATTTTGTGACTTTTCCAGAATAATGATAGTAAAGAGGATCTTTTCATAAGAGTAAATTCAGTGGTCCAGTTCACTTCCTCATTAGACTTCTGCATTACAGATCTCAATAGAAGTGTCCTTCTTCTCACCCACGACTCATTTCTTCATACAGCTTTTGTGTGTGTGTGTGTGTGAGAGAGAGAGAGAGAGAGAGAGAGAGAGAGAGAGAGAGAGATTGGAACAACGTTTTAGAAGGTAATTCCTACCCCCTCCACAAAGTTAAACAGCAGGTATACATGTCACTCCATCTCTGTCAGTTGTAATCTTTATCATTTTTTTGCCATTCTGTCTGAGGGGAAACCACGTATTACACAAAAAGGAAATTTACCAAACAAATGTAACACTGACCTTTGCAGTAAAATAATAAACATGTCTGGGACCCATTAAAAAGTTCCGCATTACCGGTGCTAGGAATGCAATTGGTCCCAGACCCAATTTTAGCTGTTTTTTGGTGCTAGTAGTTATAATATGGCGCTATCCAAAAATCAGCATCTAATTCTTGGATTTGTTACACTGTTATTGATTTTACTCAACTGGAAACAGAAAGACCCGCCCCCAATATGCCACCCAGATTTTCCTAATAAATGAAAAGTGAAGGTTTTTAAGCTACATGGAAGCCTTTTATAGATAATTTTAACAAGAAAGCAGTAATTCTGTAATAATAAAATTCAGTAATCATAATTTGTGTGTGTGTGTTTGTAAAAATGTTTTCTTTTTTGTTGTTGTTGTTGAGTGCTGATGTAAAAAACCTAATAAAGAGAATGTTAAAAAACAAAAAGAAGTTCCGCATTACCTGCTATTTTATATGAAATGACTAGTACTCGTACTCTTAACACCACTACGTCCGTTGCAAAGGTTTGTGCGAGAGTCGTCATGATGGACTGTGTTTCCCCCTGCTGGGGTCAAATGGTAAAGCACAAAATGCCATTTCTAAGCGTTCAATGCAAGCAAATGAGATGTGACATAAGATCCCTACCCAAAAAAATTAACAAACTATTTTTCACAACATAAAAAAGAAATCTTTTCCCAGATCACTTCAGTATCAAAACTAGCAATCAGCCCTGGTTTCTTTTGTTTTAACTAACGGACGGTAAGACATTTTGGGGCTAACCCCCGGAATAAACGTTAGTTATGAAGTTACTATTTTTTATAAAATATTAAATTACTTTAATTATGGAGTTACTGAATTAGCGTGCTTACATTTAACTAGCCTCAGCCCCGGAATACCTTACAGTACGTTCATGTTTCTGGCGGACTTATTTACAGATGCACCAAAACCTGTGCGTTCACAAATTGATGCCGACTGTAACGATTCCAAAACGCGTTTGACAGCTGCCAGTTTCTTGTGTTTAAGATCAGCGGGAAACGATAGCAATGAGTTTGTTTTAGATGTCTTTATCGTGTCGTTACTGAGAACTGACCCATCCATCAAAGCGTTACGATTAATTTAATGTCTAGTCTGATCTCAACGTGACTTTGAGCAACCATAGCAGTCATGTGTCTTACTGTACAACTGAAGTTTTAACCCTACAATCAAACAATCAGTCTCAAAATGCATTTAAAGGTACCGTTCCCCGTCCTCAGAGGGGTAAGTGGTTTGTTTATAATGCATCTAATCTATAGGCATATGTCATTGACTCTAATTTAAAAGTAATTTTACAAAAACAACAAACAAAAGACGGCGAATCTATTTACAGTGAATAACATCTCATACACTTACATTAGTGTTTTACAGCATTAACTCCATCATTCATTCCCTTTCAGAGCATCAGACACCTGATGACCGGATCCTTCCAGACGTGCAGATGCAAAGTGAATTGGAGGAGAAATTATAGTTTTTATCGAGGTAAAGGACATTAGTGGATAATTAGAGAGTTCTTTATAATTTGTCATTTTAGACCTGTGTCTCACTGTTCACACTTTTTTCCTCCCGTCAGATGAGGTGAAATCACTTAGAGCGGTGGTCAACCCTGACATCTCAAAGTAAGATATGACTGTCCATTTTTTTTTTTACAATTTCCTTTGAATGTGTAAGAATAATGGTCTATTGATACCAAATGTTTCTACTGTGTTCTCGGTCAGGATTCGTAACATAGGTATCATGGCACATATAGATGCAGGGAAGACCACCACAACAGAGAGAATGCTGTTCTTCTCTGGCTACACACGGGCTCTCGGAGGTGAAGTGACATTTAGAAACAGTTGGTGAAAAGTTGATGAAACATAAAAAAAAATCTGATTATAATTAGTTGAAAAAGGCGGAAAAATATGAAATTATTATGATCATATTAATTATAAAAGAATTAAATAATAATGTAATGTTATGAAATAAATCCATCTAATATTAAAATATTCAATGAAAAACTTCAAAAAAGTAAACTGAATTGAATTACTAAAATACTAAAATAATTAAATCTGTAAAAAAGCATAATCATATATTTAACAAAATAAAAATGTAAAATCTATCTAAAAAAGGCTTATTTAAAGTATTAATAAATACTATTATAGTATATAAATAATACTAAAATAACATGTTAGGTTGTTTAATACATGTCTTTTATTAAATATGTGAATTTGTTTTATATGATATAAACATCTTTGTGATTGGTCGTTTAGATGTGGATGATGGTGACACTGTAACTGATTATATGGCTCAAGAGAGGGAGAGAGGAATCACCATCCAGTCAGCTGCTGTTACCTTTGACTGGAACGATCACAGGATAAACCTCATAGACACACCAGGTACACATGTGTCCACACAGTGTTGTATTCTATGCAGGGCAAGGGACACACAGCTCAAACGTTTGGGTACGGTATAATAAATACAGTCAATATGAATTCTATTTCTTTTTTTTAGGTCATGTTGATTTTACTCTGGAGGTTGAGAGAGCTTTAAGAGTATTGGATGGAGCGGTTGCTGTGTTTGATGCTTCTGCTGGAGTAGAGGTTTGGCAGAAATTATTATACATGATAATATAAATAAATTATGAATTTATGTGTTTTAATAACACAATTAATAGTAAAGGCAAAATATTTTTGTACATTTATATATTTCTTTATATTACATTATTTTTATTGGTAATATATATATATATATATTGAATGAATGAATGAATTTCAGGCTCAAACCATGACTGTGTGGCGGCAGGCAGAAAAACACAACATCCCATGTGTGTGTTTCCTAAACAAGATGGACAAGCCTGCAGCTAGGTTTTACACTTAAACAATTTTTGGTCAATTCTTAGAATCTCACACTTAAACTCAGAGAATTAATGTCTTAAATGTTGCATGTTTTGCTGATCTAAATGAATGACTGCAGTTTGCTCTCATTTCTTCTAGCCTGAGGTACTCTTTAGACAGCATAAAGACTAAACTAAAGGCCAACCCTATTCTCCTTCAGGTAACCTCTTTAAACATAGTAACCAACTATTGTTACCGATGAAGAGATTTGTTCTGGATCTCTGGTATTATTTCTAGATCCCCATTGGCTCAGGGAAGAGTTTTACCGGGTTGGTGGACTTGATCACTAGGCAGAAAATGACATGGCAGGGGAGCTCACTGACATATGACGGTCGAGCATTTGAATCCAGCGCCCTTCAGCCCTCAGATGACCCAGATATGCTCCAGGCTGTCAGTGAGGCCAGGGCTACTTTGATAGAACAGGTGAAACAAAAAAAAAAATACAATTTATCTGAAAACAAAAGAATGAGTGCTGATATGTTTATGGTTGTTTGCCACATTTTGAGTACAGAAGTTTCTTAAAGGCACAGTTCACCAAAAAGTTTCTGTCATCATTTACTTTCTTTAATGAATTACTTTATTATATACAATAAGACATTTTCCAAATATTTTCTTTTGTGTTTTATAGAAGAAAGAAGGTTCAGAATGATATGGCTCATAATGTAACAATACATTATGTATACATAAACTATTAAAAATTTTGCCTAATTTTTTTGTGTGTGTGCACTGGAAAGGTAGCAGATCTAGATGATGATTTTGCGGAGCTGCTGCTGGGAAAGTACAGTGAAAACTTTGATGCTGTGCCTGCTGGGAAGGTATAGATAGAATATACAGTTTCTCTATACAGGTGCTTCGTGTTCTTTCTCCATTTGTTCAGATATATTTTCATATTAAATAAGCAAAATTGAAATTGAATATCCAGTTGCAGGAGGCTCTGAGAAAAGTAACATTAGCTCGTAAGGGGGTGCCTGTTTTGTGTGGAAGCTCTCTGAAAAACAAAGGAGTTCAGCCTTTGCTGGATGCCATTACTGCTTACCTTCCTGCCCCCAATGAGCGGAACCATGACCTGGTGTGAGTGCAGCATCCCTCAGCCCCTCAACAACTCATTATGCTTAAAGGAGAACAAAAATCTGGTCATGATTAAATGTATATATTCCTCTTTATCCAGACGCTGGTATAACGATGATCTGTGTGCGTTGGCATTCAAAGTGGTCCATGACAAACAGAGGGGTTCACTCGTGTTTGTTAGGATCTATTCAGGAAGCATGAAGGCTCAGTCGGCAGTGTACAACATCAGCAGGAACGGAACGTAGGTTTATTCTTTTTGATTTCAGACTTGTATGCTGTTATAATAATGAGACCCAATGAGTTCAATGCCTGATTGTCATAGTTCTCTTAAAATAATATAAATAATATAAATTAATAAAATACTATAAATTTTGATTTAGTTTTTTTATTACACTCTTTTGATTTGTTGTGGAACAATCACACAACACACACACACTCAAAAAGAAAGACTTTGGCGCTAACTAGGGGTGTCATGATATACGAGTATTAATGATAATTGTGATATTTAAATAATGTCAATATCTATCATGTATTTTAATAAGGTATAAGGTAATGCTAATCAACATAGCCTTTATCACTGTAGAATCCAATAAAATAATAGAATAATTTATACCACATTCTGTGATAAGAATCAGTTATTTAAAACTTGTTTGCAGTAAAAATTCTCATAAATTGTACTTTGATGCTGTACTAAATTATAAACAGTTTTCATTTTAGTCTGTTTAGTGTACTTATTATTTTTTTGTATGCAGTGGTGTGATTCATAGTCAAATAAGGATGTATTTAATTGATAGTATAGTTTATTTTATTATTATTATTCAAGATTTCTTAATATATCGTTATCTTGAATTTTTGATACCACAATAATATTGTAGTGAAAAACTGGTATATCTGAAAGCTTTAGTGTAACATTAAGGAAGTATGGTGTTAACAAAAAATTACTTGTCTATTATGACCCAAGATTTGTTTTGATTTTCAGCTCTAGAATTAAGTACAATTTGTGTTTTTGTTGTTCCAGGGAAAGAATGAGCCGACTTCTCTTGCCTTTTGCTGATCAGCACATAGAAATCCCTTCTTTATCTGCAGGAAACATTGCACTCATCGTTGGACTCAAACAGGTAAACAACTATCATGGGAAAAAGAAAAACGATTGCGTTGTTTACATGATTGTTTTAAACTGCTTTGAGAGAAAAATATTCTTATATTATCCTTAAAAGTGACTTATAACACTCGAATGGTCTTGTTACTTAAGAAAAAAATAGAAACAACCATTTGTGCTACCACCTTGTGCCTTTTTATATATTTTTGGCATTTTAGATTTTATTATACAGTTTAGATCTGGGGAACGAAATAGAGAAAGGTTGTAATAAAGATGCTTTTCTTGCCATCTTATGGGTCGGGGTCTTCCTTTGGTGCATTACACATTTAAAAAAAATATAATTTTGTTTGTTTTAAATCAGACGGTGACAGGCGACACCATCGTCTCCTCCAAAGCCTCTGCTGAAGCTGCTGTGCGGCGGGCTCAGAAGGAAGCAGAGAGCAAGAGTAGCTCGCAAAGGGTGAGCAGCAGTCTGGCTCTTGCAGGGGTGGAGGTCCCTGAGCCTGTGTTCTTCTGCTCCATTGAACCTCCTACTATGGCCAAACAAGCAGGTAAGAACATTGTGAACAGATCTTCAGCAGGTCACTTTCCAAATAGGCTGCAGCAGGTGGAAGGATTGAATTCTCAGTGGGATTTGTCAAACAGATCTGGAGCATGCTCTCAACTGTCTGCAGAGAGAAGACCCCAGTCTAAAAGTCAGAATAGACCCTGATTCTGGACAGGTAAATGAGTCTTTTGTCTATTAGATGTGGCATTCTGTTTATTAGTGCATGTACATGTTTACTTATTTACTTGTTCAAACAAGCTTAGTGCTTAGAAAAAATGTCTTGGACATATATTACATTGTGACACACAACCGATCCAGCACCATTTGTGCCGTCGACATCAAATCCTCTTCAATCTTGTGTTAAGGAGAGGAGCGCTTGTGTTCTACAATGTACTTTTCACTTATTCATGCACAGACGATACTGTGTGGCATGGGAGAGCTGCACATTGAGATCATCCATGACCGTATTAAGAGAGAGTACAACATCGAAACTCACCTAGGACCCTTGCAGGTGGCCTACAGAGAGACCATCCTCCAATCAGCAACTGCCACAGGTCAGGCTACTGCTAACTCTCCCATCATGTTTTATAATATAGTCTACCTCTGTTGAAATTGCATTACTTTGTGATGAAATATCAGAACTATTTCCCAATGACAGGTCATCTGTTTTGTTTGTCTGCTTTACTGTTTTATGGTCCAGTATGACTTGTGGTTACAATAGACTTTGTCCATGGAAAAGAATAAGCATAAAACAATAAAATGAAAAAGAAAAAGATATATATGACTAGTCACATGCCCTGTTTTAGTGTAGGTTTAAGACTGAAGGACGTTTGTATTGTTGTTTTGGAATTAAGTGATTAAGAAATAGTGAGAAAACAAGATTTCTATTAGTGCTGACATTAGGTTAAAAAAAAAAATGCTTGTGTATACATGTATGTATTATGTGTATATAAAGACATACATACAGTAAATATTTTGAAAATATATGCATGTGTATATTTATGATACAGATAAATGTATTTAATATGTAAACATAATATTTTTCTTAAATGTTAACGTGTGTGTGTATTTATATATGCACAATACATATACACAGTACATATTAAGTGAACAAAAACTTTTATTTTGGATTCGAATAATCATTTGACAGCCCTAATTCTTTTTGCTCTAAACAGAACAAATTGTAGTGGCAAAATGGATTATAATATCAAATAATACCATGTTTTTTCTGAGTAATTAAGTAAACTCCAGTTTGATTTTTATGATCATTTTAGACACATTAGATCGTACTCTTGGAGACAAGAGACATGTTGTTACAGTGGAGCTTGCCGTCCATGCTCTCATGAATGAGTCTAGCACTTCCTGTGATGTGACTTTCGAGGAGGAAGTAAAAACTCAGCTTCCTGCTGATGTCAGAGAAGCTGTGGAAAGTGGAGTTCAGAGCGCCTACCTCCAAGGTAACAGAAATGGATGCGTTAAAGCTCTTATGGCTTTCATCACATCTGTATCTTCCTGGTACAATACTGCGGTCTATAAATCTGAGTCAAATGCTGTTGGTAACCCAACTCCCTTTCCAGGTCCTGTGCTGGCTTTTCCTGTGGAGGGAGTAAAGACTGTTATCCAGCGAGTACATTTGGAGCCAGGCACTTCTGCAGCCATGGTGTCAGCCTGTGTGTCCCGCTGCATGCACAAGGTACTCAAACGCTGTCCTTTGCCTTTTCCCACAATCGCTTTCAAACAATGCTACATCTGAGATTGGCTTTCTGGTACAGGCTCTGCAGCTGGCTGGGGGGCAGGTTTTGGAGCCGGTGATGGCTCTGGAAGTGACTGTAGGTGAAGAGTATCTGAGTCCTGTGCTTGCAGATCTCGCCCAGCGACGCGGTACTGTATGTGACATCCAAAGTCGACAGGAAAACAAGGTTTTGCTGGCTACAGTACCGTTGGCTGAGATGATGGTCAGTGTTTCAGTAAAAATATTACAATGGCATGTGTCAGTAATAGCAAAGTTAATCTCTATATATAATGAGGTCATTAAAATGTCACAATGTGATTACTATACAACCATAACAAATTACTTATGCAGAAACTGTTTATTTTGATTTAAGGGCTACTCAACTATTCTGCGCACTTTGACTTCTGGGAATGCTACTTTTTCACTGGAGTTGTCCAGCTATGAGCCCATGAACACTCAGGACCAGAATACACTGCTCAACAAGATGGCTGGACTGGCTTAAAACAGTAACCTTCAAATGAACTGAACATTAATTGCTCTCCGATTGGCTATTCACATATGGTCCAGAATATAATCTTTGAGACTAGCCAATGTATGGACATACCCTTCTCAGCCCGTATCCAGAAAGATGAAAGTTTTCCTCTGATGGAGAGGTGGTAAAAAAAAATGCTTACTGGTGTTTGGGTGTACATGTATATAAAATAAACCAATATTAAATTACCAATAGCACAAGAGCAGTGCTTTCATGAATTTATTCAGTTCATAAAAACCTTATGACACACCTAGCCTTGGGAAACAATTAAAAAGCATTTTCATTTTAAATTCAATTAAATTTATTCACAAGAATTTGTATTTTAATAACATTTAAGCCTACAAATGTACAGAACCTGTCCATTTAATAATAAAAAAGAGCAATTACAAACAAAGTTCTGGTAATAACTGGCTCAGTGCATGGAACAGTGAATCATAGTTTTGGAATTATGGAATCACATGGAATTATTTTATGATTTAAAAAGTGTTGTCCTTTTTCCCTTTAACTGTTTCCTGTGAACTGAATGTTGAAGTTCATAGGCCCATGTACTCCTGACGGCAGTGGCCAACAAATAGAGGTTCCGCAGGTATGCCTCTCCTGATGGAAAAGAGGCAAAACTCTCACGTTCACCAATGAAACATACAAAAATATGCCTGTGCAAATTCAATTATTTGTACTAAGACTGTACTGAATTGTACATTTTCCCAATTGACCCAAAAAAAAGACTAATTAACTAAGACTAAGTATTTTGATTTTACACAATTGATAAATAGAAAAGAATTGATGAATGGAACTATATGTAATATCATTGAATAATTAAATATTAAGTTGAGACTGCATTAATTAGTTTGCCTGTCATATTTTAACTCACTTGACCATGCGGCAGCGATGCTGGGTCAGACGAGTGTAGGCATCACCCACATCTGTCACGCTTTTATCACTCCATAACCTCTCAGCAACAGCACTGGCTCTTGGCCTGCAATGGTAAAAACAAACCAAAAAAGTAATAATATACTTAATTTTAAATAAATACTAGGTTTGGTTTCAGTTGTGCAATTAAATCCTGACATTAGTTTTCATATTTTACATATTACAAGACAGGAGATGGTGTGGTTGAATAATATATCGTACCAGAGTCGAGGACTGAGGTTGGTCGCATCCACGTACTCTCCCCAAAGACAAGCCTCTCCACCAATCACCAGCTTTTTCTGTGCATCTGTGCCTGTGATATAATATCAACCACAAGTTTTCAACAGAAAAACAAAAAGACCACTGTACAAAAACCTGTTCCTCAAAGCAAACACCTGAGTCAAACATTCCCATGTCAAACATCTGAATACCTGCAGACAAAGCAACCAGTTTAAACTGGGTCACAACTGAATAGACTCGTAACTGTCAGTTGGTATAAAGTGCTAGTCACATGACAAGTGTTTGTTTGCATATCCAAATAAAAACAGATTCCCGGCACTGCCATTACTTTGACAGAGCTTCGGACTGAAAAGGAAAAAAAAACTGAAGCTCATTAATTTAGGGATAAGGGAAGATCTGGGATAGATAACACAATCACATGCAACCTTTGTCATTTAAATATAAGATAAGATCTTCAAAACCTAACACGATTTGTACCAACCTTGGTTATAATGAATAAACAAGAAAATTCACCAGACTTTAGAACTCTTTTGTTAAGGAAATTCCAACTCCCACGTAGCTCACAAACTCATGTATTGTACAATCAGTCCTGCTTATTTATTCATGTTTTTAGATGTTGTGCAAATTTAGGAGAACAGAAACTCCAATCCACATAGACTTTATCTGCACGTGACACACACCAGTGTAATTTTGGGGGTCGGCTTTGTAAATGTTCACCCAGTCTTGGCCGTAGCTGATGCGATTGAGGTACCAGGGTGTGGAGAGCAGAGCATTGAAACCAGCCGCTGTTACCGCCGCCATCTCATCCTGGTACTTCGGCCTTTCTTTCCACACATGGATCTGTGTGTCAGCTTTCAGCTACATGTGTACACATACAGATGCATGTATGACACACAAACGAACACATATCAACGTGGAAAAATCTCTCTGGACTGCATTTACGTCTTTGTGGAGCTTTTCATCCCAAGATTGCACATTTAGGCAGTTTTAAAGTGACAAAAAGTATTTAAAGTACAATATTAGGTATAAAATCAGCTGTAACAAATAATTACTGGCTATCAATATAGGCACATCCCAAATCAGTATTCAATCTTATGAGATAATGTGAACACTAAATCAAAAATTGTAATACATTAGATCTTGAATGTAGTCCAAAGAAATTTAGCCATCTAGTAGTCATTTTCCTGGAAGGTCAGGTGCTCAGCACTGACTCAAAATATCTGCTTTCTCATTAGATCATTAGTTAATGGCCTGTAAACCTGACCAGAGTTAATCGTTGTATTCAGTGACATCTACAGTACAAAGAAAGATGGAGGAGGATTTGTGACAAAGCATACACCACCAAGTTATTTATGCTCTGTTAAAATTTTATTTAAATAAACAGACTAGGAGAGACATTTGAAAGGTAGTGTTTTTAGAGTGACAAATGCTGGAATGCGTACTTTCTGAAGCATTCAGGAATATGTGGTTTCAGTGTCCTGACCTTGAAATGTGGCAGGAGTTCAGAGTTGATCAGGAGAGGTCAAACACACTACTCATGACAACCTACTAGTGGCAAGCAAACCAAGAGCCAGACTGACAGAATCACATCTGAACACTACAATAATGTAGAAATGGAAGGAAATTCCATAGAATTGATATATGGTTGATGACAAGCACATATGTGTCTCTCACCAAACCATCTCTACCCAAAGCCTCAACCCCCAAGCTAGTGTGCGATTCAACACCATGTCAACTCATCCATGGCTATTTTCAGGGCAAAAATATAGGTTAAAATGTAATAAAAGGTATAGTGATTGGTCATGGTCAATATGTGTGTAAATACAGAATAACTAGAGCTCCTACATTTGAAACCACTACTTTATTTCACTACTAGTTTACTAAACAAAACTAAGAGTTTAACTGGAGAAACTGACCGGGGAAATTGAGTGGCTCAACTGTGTAGTAGTGTTTCCAGTCCTGTCCATAGCTAATGTAGTCCAGGTACCAAGGGGCAGAAAGAATGGTTGTAAATCCTGCCCCAGTTACTTTCTGTAGTTCCTCCTCCATCTTGTTCCCCATCCACACCTCCACCACAGTGTCAGCCTTCAGCTGGAACATGCATAAAGCGCATTATGTGCCCTAATCAATTTTCTGGTGGGCTGTTATATTGTTATAGGTAATCATACATCTACATGTAAGCACAGTTTAAAACAGCCACTTAGTGGTATGTCAGAACTAGGCTAGCAATAGTTTGTGAAAAGGAGAGCATGGAAGTCATGCCATTAAGAAGGTTAAAGAAAAGTAGATTAGGCTTTGATTTGTAAACAAAACATTTTGGATCTGCAAAACATGTCTTCATTTGTGTAAAAAGTGGTTATACTAAGAAATTAATCTGAACATTTCTAGATTTACATTACTTCACAACGGCACCAAAAAGGTCAGCTTATAAGAAGAGATGAGCCTTACCTTCACCCCATTATCAAACACTTCCTGCCATACCATGTATCCTTTCTTGGTAGCAGTCACGATATCAAGTAATCTGTTTTCCAAAGACAAATAATATCAGATTGTGTTCATCTTTAATACACACTGCAAGACCACAATAACTGTCTTTCCTGAGCTCTTACCTTTGGATGTAGAAAGACTCCAGTTTGCTGTAGTCTGTGCCAAAGCCCTGTGCCACCATAAACTTCTGAATATCAGGATTGGACTTCCTACAGGAACAATAAGTGAAACGCAAGCATGACCTTTAGCAGTAACAGCTGTCAACGCAAAGAAAACGATGTAGTTTAATAACTGATGACTGAGTAAGAAGCTTGATTTTTCTAACCAGCAACTGAAGTCAACCTCGTCTCCCCCAAGGTGTATGTAGGCATCAGGGAAGACAGTGCTGATCTCTTTAAAAAACTGTGTCATAAAGTCATAAGAGGAGTTTAAGATGGGGTTCACCGGCCCAAAGGATCCTGAAGGACTAGAACCACTATAACAAGGGGTTAGCAGATCCTTTATGCCTAGGGGAAAGAGCCACAGAGATAAAAAAAATAAATAAAAAGTGTTGTCACATTAATCAGTTACTACAATTTAAGCATCAAATTTTGAAACCAATAAAATATCACTTATGGCGGGAATACATTACACAACTTTACATCTGTCATATATTTGTGAGTTTGCTCTCCATGTGTTTCGACTTTACAGTCATTTCTTTTTTTGTTCAGATTTTAGGTTTGTGCGGTGTTATTGCAGGCCTAAACAGGACTAAACCAAACAATCTGTGTAACACCGTATCAAGTCTCCCAACTGACCATTGCCCCATGACTGTGTGTGTCCTGGGGTGTCAAACTCAGGGATGACTCGGATCCCCCTCATGCGGGCAAACTCAATGACCATCTTCACATCAGATGGAGTGTAGACATGTGTAAATGGGTGATAGGCTCCCTGTCAATCACAAAAAAAAAAAAAAAAAAAAATAGCGAAAACATGACCAATATACAAAGATAAACACTTTCCAGGTTAGATTTCAGCAGTGGGAATTCTACAACTTTTACACTAAAAGAAATGACACTGGAACTGACGTGTTCTACGGCACTATCCTTGTAGTAAACCTTTACCCCCTTACCTTTTGCTTCCAATGCAGCATATGCAAAAAAAGTATATGAGAACAGGGAACTACTTTTTAAAAGCATGGCATTCAAAAGCCTTAAAAAAAACTGGAATTAGTTGGAATAGGTTAATATGCCTGCTATACACGTCTCCTGTTTCCCTGATGTTAGTCATCACCCTCTACTGATACTAGAATTCCAGCATGGTAATCCACTAACAAATCTACAATATATTTCATGTTTTGAATAGAGATGCATTTAATCGTGTGAGGCTTGAATCTAAAACTAAGTCAAGTACATCATATACTCACCTGCTGACTTAAGTCAGGGAAGGTACGGCTCATGTAAGGAAATGACTGATCATCCACAATGTGCCAGTGGAATACATTAAACTTGTTCATCGCCATTGCTTCCTGTGAAAATTAGATATTTTATTGTTTTACACTGTGGGATGAGAAGCATTTGAAAACAAACAAAATTGCACATTTGTACACTAATTTGAACATGTGACTCTAGGTCAAAACCACAGATTTCTGACCGCATTTTTTTCCCTGACAAACCTTGTGATGAGCGTCACCTTGTCTTGTGATTAGTCATGTACAAAAACTTGACTTTCCAGTACCATAAGTAAAATAACTTCCTTGAGCTGACTTAAATCTTTTTTTTATTTTTGAGGAAATTAAGGATTAATGAAAAAAGTTACTTATTTATCCTGTCCTATTATTCTAATTTTAAAAAATTGCACTCTAGATGCATGCATTTAAGTAAAGTGTGTTTTGTTATTGACAACAAGGATTTGTGGAATTTTTTTTTTTTGTGTGTGCAAAATTTGCTGTCTCCAACCTTTTTCCATCAAACTGGCCTTTTACCGATAAAATGGTGTGCGTAATGACATCATCCTTTAAAAAAAAAACGAATTGTCGCCTAAGTTTTAGTGTATTGCAAAAATGCCCTTAATCCGTTTCCATACATAATTTCACTTATTGTGAAAAGCATATGCAAATAGTCTGTTCTTAATCCTTTTGGGGGGAAAAAACGTGAAACCGCCTTGGATGGAAACTTGGCTACTGTAAAGCAAATTATTTCAGCTCACCAAACTGGCCAAAATGACTTTGAGCGGCAGGAAGTGTCTAGATGAGTCCAGGAGGATCCCTCGATGGGCAAACCGTGGGAAATCTGAGATGTCTGTCTTATTGATGTTGTTCTGTTGAGAAGACCAAAAAAATGATTGTTTGTTAAAAGATCCATAAGAAATGCCTTGTTTCCGATTTGAAGTCTTGCTTGATTTTTCTGGATAATTTTTGGGATTTATGTTTGTAATGCATTTGTTATTTAAAAAGCTGTTTAAGATGGGTATCTGAATTTATTATTATTTAAAGCCCTAATAAAAAAACAACATTCTAGTAATAGTCTGTTTTAAACTTACGACTCCATAGTTATCCTCGTAGACCAGCTGGCTGAATGTTTCCAGTCCTTACAACAATAAACATGAGCAAGTTACAGGTTGATGAAATCATAAATTAAGATAAAACTAGTTACATAGACATGATAAATCTCTCAATATCTTATGGCTTTGAAATAACACTAAACATTTTAAAGAATGGACCATGCCAAAATTAAAATGAAATCCTTGAATTTACTAAATATCTTCATTAAACATGATCTTTACTTAATATCCTAATGATTATTGACTTAAAAAAAGATTCAACATTTTGTCCCATGTATGTATTGTTGGCTATTGCTACAAATATACCTGTGCTAATTATGTCTGGTTTTGTGGTCAAGGTGGACATATATAGTTTGCAACCATATAAATGTGTTTCCTATCATATTTGATCATTGCCCAACAACAAAAAAAATTGAAGACTGACCACAGACCTTTAAAACGGTAGTGTGTATGTTCAAAGGGGAACTGTAAAGGTGAGTTTGTTTACTGTATAACTCCATTGTATAGTTTTGCTTACCTCGCAAAGCTCCCCATACATTAGCAGCTTTCAGCACAGCAGAGGGTTCATCGACGGACAGCTCATCTACACAAAGCGAGCAAAACTTTACAATTCACAGACAACCGAACACTCACTGGCTCACGCCCAAGTTATATCTCAACACATCTCAGTGAAAAAGCAAGCTGACTGACTTCCAAAATGCAGTTTCCATGGAATATTAAATACAATGGTGTTTATAAATTACTTTGCATGGGTCAAATGTTAGTACATCTAAAAAGAGCTCTAGAATCACGTTAATACTCTAACCCGATTACACCTAGGCTAGGCAGATGTCAATTATTGGATTTGCCGGTCGTCCATTGGATTAGAGATCATTGAGGTTACGGCGCTGCGGATTACAGGCGGAAGGGGAAATCAACTCACATGACTCGTCGGTTCGCAGACTCGGGTAACCGTCACACTCTGGATCAGCTGATGTGATCCACACCTGAAGCTCCTCAAGATCTGAACCATACATTTTCTTTCGGTTCTTCTCGTGCTTCTTCGTGTCACTAAACATGTATTTAAAATACCTGCAAAGCAAACGTCAGTTGAAACCAAGTGTTGTATATTCGGGAGGTTTATGAATCATATCGGACTGATACTGTACTTCCTGTTAAAGTCACACATTGGAGTATTATATAACGCAACAAATGAAGTAGTATGCACAGTCACCTGCGGAACGCATCTTCGAGTATGCTGCAGCTCGGTCCGGCGGAGGACTGTTTGGAGTGGACGATCTGAAAGCTGGCGGGGCTGAGTTTAAAAGCGTCGGCGGACGACTGAAATTTCTGCGGTAGCGGCCAGAGAGAAATTTCATCCAGCTCCTTCTGTTTTCCTCCAAAGTTGTCGAAGAGCCACCCACTGGAGACGGCTACCGCCAAAAACATCAGCGCACATTTAAGCAGGCAGCTCATGTTTGTTTTGCTCGCTGACTTCTGCTTCTAGTCTGGACGGAGGACTGTGTTGTGCTTTGAGCGCATGGGCGGCGTTAAACTCAACAGTCACGGGACCTACCGAGCAGCCACGCCCCCTTAACGTCTTAACTAAATTGCATTGTTATGAAACCTCATCCCTTTATCTGGTCATTTGTATAGAGAGCAATGAAGGCCAATCCTTAGATACAATGTTAGTCTAAACTTGCTAAACAAATGTCCCAAGGAAAGGTAATGAGCTAAACAACTGCTTTCAACAGTGTTGTGATAACGCAGACCCCACGTAATAAAAACATTAAAATAGCAAGCATAGTAGCAAAAAACATTACCCGAAAAATAGAGCTCTTTAATTATAATGTATAATATTAAATAATAGTGGACTACTGTGCACTTAGTCCATACTCTGTTCTAATGCGATATTACGATAGAAATAAAATGTTTTTTTTAACTTAAATTTAGCTTAAATTTCAAGATTTTCAGCGCAAATAGTTTATATTTAAAGCCTTCCGCAAGTACATTATATTAAAAAAGCCACTTTTGTTTTGCAGAGACCTTATAATCACAGACCTCATACTTCAAATTTCAGTCGTTCTTGTTTTAGACCACAAATGTCTTGGTCTTGAAAGAAGCAACTTCAGAGTGAGGAAATAACTGAATTTTAACTGAACTGTTGGTGTTACATTTTAAGAATTAGAAATGAAAATCCCTGAACCCTGTTAATTACCGAACTTGAGCTACCCAGATCTTAGTTTCCTCACAAGCATTGTGAGAATAAAAGTAGATTGCATAGATGGTGCAAATGGTTTCTATACAGGTAAATCTGGCATGTGCGTGTGTGTGTGTGTCTGTAGGCTACTTGTTTTTCTATCCCAATAGAAACTTAAACCTGAACACAAATGAAGTGATGGGGACCTCAAAATTGAGGTCACCATGGGTAAACAGGCTTATAAACCATTAAGAATGCGTTTTTGTTGTTGTTGGTTTAAACTAAAAATGCAGAAAGTTCTCTGTAATGGCTAGGTTTAGGTGTAGGCGATAGAAGCGGTTGGTACAGGAGAAAAACTATCAAATGCACAACCCACCTCCTTAAGGACTGTGTAATTTTCCGGTACAACAAAGGTTAAATGTGTTTAGAAAAGTTGTCATAGTTATAGTGACACTGACAAAAATTAAAAACCAAGTATGCAAAATATCCTTTGGGGGCTTTAGCCCCTAATGTATTGTCAAAAGCCCCTGATCTTTTGGAATACGTTGCACTTAATATGTGGTGGGGGGTGTACTTCTTAGGGGCTAAGCCCCTTATCTCTTCTGACCCTAGCAACGCCCCACCATAATACCCCATGTGTGTTGTAAAATGCCCACAGTCAAACAAAGCAATTTGCTTTAAACATCAAAATTGCAAAAGTGTACATGCCGTTTTTAGCTTAAAATTACAAAAAAATAATCAATAATTAATTATGGATCAAAATTATATGCTAATAGGCTAATTATTTTATATTATAGGCTAATTATAGGCTATTTTGTTATTTTGTTTGTAATTTTGCCCATTGCCCACTGGGGGGCGTTTTACCCCACTGACTATGATTGAGAAAGAAAAAAAAACAAACAAATGTAAAGATAATATATATTAAAAAAAAAAAAAAAACAATTATAAAAATAGAAAATAAATTAAAATAATATCATATTTTCTATTGGGGTCCGTTTTACCCGGTATAGTTTTCTTATTTAAAGGCCTATATTTTTCTTTTTTCCTTTTTTTCTTTAATTATATTGTATGTTAATGTTCTTTTAATAATAAAAAAAACAAATAAGGATATCTCCCGTACAGTAACACATCATTTTACAGTTTCAGATATTCATTTAGCCATTAATTAAAATAATCGATTAAGACAACAGACGGAATGGGGCACGTACATTTTGTAGCTCTACAGATTTTTAAAAAAAAAATCATACGCCACGGGAACCACTCAAGTCGACCACTGTGTAACATTGTTCAATCGAAACATAAAATCACTAACATTATACGTCAAGGGCGCTTACATTGTAATGAAGATAACGCAAATGTGCCTTTTGCTCAGCAGGGGGCGCCAATGTTCCGTGAATTTAAATTCAATACTCGCACTGAACCTAGTGTGTGCATGGTGCTGCGCCTCAGACTAATGAGCAACTAAGTTTAGGCTGGATGCCCAATTTGTAGACTAAGTTAAATGATTGAGATGACTTTAACATGAAAAGACAGCATTGCAACTGGAGCTGCTGTATAGGATGACTCTTAAGCGGTACTTCCTAAAATAGCAGTTATAAGCAAAGTAAACCGTAATTTATACAAAGACTTTGAATAAACACAAACCCCTCGGTGATATGCAGCCTAGTAAAAGTCCTTTATTATTCTATTAATGAGCCCCACCACACTCTCCCTATCTCTTTTCACGCCAGTTCATCGCTCTATCTCCTCCCACATTCTCCTGAAGAGCAGCAGCGCTCCGCCTCTCTTTCTTCCTCCTCTAAAAGCTGTTCACACCCGTCAGCTGTTCACTATCGAGACCTGCACGCGCGCAGTGGCAGAGCTGCTGCGAGACAGTGCGAGCGAGTGTAGTTGTGCACCGTAGTCACAGAAATAGCGGAACTCGAGCAGTTTTCGGTGTAACTCAACAATAGTGGACCAAACTGTATTTCTAGGCTGGTTGCTTACGATTAAAGCAAGTGGATTAAATTACTCTTCATTTGTGTATTTTGTGGTTTATCCACGCGACATCGGACACTGTTGCCAGAGCGTTAAGCGCCGCCAGTGTTGTGACTCTGCACGCGTCTCGTTGTGGCATGTTTCTGGGCCAAAGCAGACGAAACTGAATTCCTCATTGCTCCTGAACAGGTAATATAAACGCTCTGCTTTTTCATAAATGTAAATACAATCTTTAGAGACCCTAGGTTGTTTCTAGGACATATTTCACAGGACGTTTCTCCATTAAAACACGTGAAAATACAAGAAAAATACACATTTAAAGAGTTCAGTAATTATTCTAGTTGTAATTTATTTTAAAATAAAATTACAATGATACAAATATTTATAGTAATGTGTGTG
>JAUMHP010000046.1:8104242-8114772 GCA_032361065.1 Enteromius trimaculatus
TTGCACCTATGGCATTATGTGATGAGAATGATCTGTCATTCATAGTTCTAGTTTGTATAACTGATTGTTTATGAGTTATTATTAAACCATTTAATTCATATAAACATGGCTGTATTGCAAGATAATTAATAGCCAATTTCAGCACAGGGTTTCTGGCTCTTGTACTTCACGGCTGTGGCCAATATAAATGGATTATTGGGCTGTATCAGGTGTGATACATCAATGTTGCTTGTGTGTCCTTAATGTATTTAGCCAAGTTCGGAACTACATTTTGCCTCTGCACAACATTAGCGGAAACACAATTAAATTCTCCCAGGAGGGATGTTGACAGCCGGCAGGGACCAGGGGGCGTGTATCGGTTACATGGAAATTCAGACTGATTGGATTTGAATGTGCACCATATAGGCAACCAGATGGCAGCCGGTGACATTGACACACTTAGTGTTGACTCTGTGCCTGGTTCTCCACTCTTTGTTCGTTTTTCCACAGTGAATTTTCAGGCAAGGGTGTTTACTTCTGAAAGTTTTTTTTCCCTCTTCAGTTTCCCCCTCCTTATCCGTCTGCCTTTAAACACCTGGTAATGATTAGACTCCCTTGCATTTGTTCGCATTCCAGTCGGCTAGACATCAGAGAGGCTTCCAGTGGGTTTTTATGTTGTGTTTGCAGAATTACATCATCTTCTCTGCCTTCATGTTGAGGTTTGGCATGCTCTTTGTGTATTTTGCTGATACTGATCATATCACTGTTCAAAACAATGTCTGTCAACTCCTAAAACGGACAACAGAGGCTATTCAAGCCACAGCAACATGCTTGTTGTCACTAGGGTGCACAGGTGCTAATAAAATATTTTGTCTTTCATCCTGAGTGGGATTTTTAGGTTAGCAGCACACATTCCCTGGAGTTAAAATAATTTGTGATTTTTAATTTTTATTCTTGCATCTTATATGAACAGAACAATTTTCTCTTTTTTTTCAGGATTCAATGAAAATGTCGGTCTGCGTCCACGAGAACCGCAAGTCTCGTGCCAGCACGGGATCTATGAACATCTACCTGTTCCACAAGTCCTCGTATGCGGACAGTGTGCTAATGCACCTAAATGCTCTTCGGCAGCAGAGGCTCTTCACCGATGTTCTGCTCCATGCGGGAAACCGCTCTTTCCCGTGTCACAGGGCTGTGCTGGCCGCCTGCAGCCGCTACTTTGAAGCAATGTTCAGCGGAGGGCTGAGAGAGAGTCAGGACAGTGAAGTGGACTTCAGAGACTCCATTCATCCAGAGGTACTGTGGTAGTGCTTGAATTTGTGGAGTAGTCAAAAAGAGTTTGAAAGGGTCAGGATAGCTTAGCCAAAAAATGAAATCCTTTTATTTACCCACCCCATATGGTTCCAAAACGGTGTGATTTCTTCAGTAAAAAAGTTTTGAAAAATCCTCCCACTGTAGGACAAAACAAAAACTAAAAAATTGCATATTTTGTGTAGATGATAACAGAAATCATTTGTTTTGTAATGTTTTTGTAAGCTACGCTCATTTAATGTACAGCACATTATTAAGAAGAATACTGAAACCTTGGAGTAGCTCTGGGGTTGAACATCAGGCTTTTGCTAATCAATAGTTCAACGGCTTTTAAAATAACTCGTATTGCAGTTTGACTGCAAAAATTAGAGTTTGTTAACTTTTGCATTTGCTCTGCTTTGTTTAGGTATTGGAGCTCCTTCTGGACTATGCCTATTCGTCAAGAGTGATAATAAATGAGGAGAATGCGGAGTCTCTCCTTGAGGCCGGTGACATGCTGGAGTTTCAGGACATCCGCGATGCCTGTGCTGAGTTCCTGGAGAAGAACCTCCACCCGTCCAACTGCCTGGGCATGCTGCTGCTCTCAGATGCTCACCAGTGCACCCAGCTGTTCCAGCTGTCCTGGAGCATGTGCCTCAGTAACTTCCCTGCTATCTGCAAGACTGAAGAGTTTCTCCAGCTGCCTAAGGACATGCTGGTCCAACTGCTGGCACACGAAGAGCTCGAAACCGAGGATGAGCGTCTGGTCTACGAGTCGGCGCTTAACTGGGTGAACTACGACCTTGAGAGGAGGCACTGTCACCTTCCGGAGCTGCTCCGTACTGTGCGTCTGGCTCTCCTGCCTGCCATCTTCCTCATGGAGAACGTCTCTACGGAGGAGCTCATCATCGCACAAGCTAAAAGCAAAGAGCTGGTAGACGAGGCCATCCGCTGCAAACTGCGCATCTTGCAAAACGACGGCGTCGTCAATAGTCCTTGCGCCCGGCCCCGCAAGACCAGCCATGCACTTTTCCTGTTGGGCGGCCCCACGTTTATGTGCGACAAGCTCTACCTGGTGGACCAGAAGGCCAAAGAGATCATTCCAAAGGCAGACATCCCCAGTCCACGCAAGGAGTTCAGCGCTTGTGCCATTGGCTGTAAAGTGTATGTGACTGGGGGCCGGGGCTCAGAGAACGGTGTGTCTAAGGACGTTTGGGTGTATGACACATTACATGAAGAATGGTCTAAAGCGGCTCCAATGCTGATAGCACGTTTCGGTCACGGTTCCGCTGAGTTACGCCACTGCCTGTACGTCGTTGGAGGTCACACAGCTGCTACTGGCTGTCTGCCTGCATCCCCGTCTGTGTCCTTGAAGCAGGTAGAGCAGTTTGACCCAGTTGCTAACAAGTGGAGCATGGTGGCTCCGCTTCGAGAGGGAGTTAGCAATGCCGCTGTCGTCAGCGTAAAGCTGAAGTTATTCGCCTTCGGTGGGACGAGTGTGGCCCACGACAAGCTGCCTAAAGTTCAGTGCTACGATCCCTCAGAAAATCGCTGGACGGTCCCGGCATCCTGCCCACAGCCGTGGCGCTACACAGCAGCTGCTGTTCTCGGCAACCAGATCTTTGTAATGGGAGGTGACACAGAATTCTCCGCTTGCTCTGCCTACAAATTCAGCAGTGAGACTTATCAGTGGACTAAAGTTGGAGATGTTACGGCAAAACGAATGAGCTGCCAAGCGGTGGCCTCTGGAAACAAACTTTATGTGGTGGGTGGCTACTTTGGTACACAGCGCTGCAAAACCCTGGACTGTTACGACCCCACGCTGGATGCCTGGAACAGCATCACTACCGTACCATATTCTTTAATCCCCACTGCCTTCGTCAGCACCTGGAAACACCTCCCAGCTTGAAGCACGTCTGTTCTCCCCTGTGTTACCCTACTGTTTCTACAAGGTAGGTCATGAAGTCTAAAAAAAGAATTACCTGACTTAGCAAGGTTTTTTTGTGTAGTAGTACCCTATTAGTATCTATCGGTTTTTAAATCTACACTATTTTTTAGATTTTGAGAGAATTTTTCTTAAGAATGCAAGGGATTTTCAGAGGAATGAGATGCAACCAGCCCTTGTCACTTAAGGTCGTGAACCTGTTTGATAATGTTTGCTAATTTTTTTTAGCAAACATTATTTCTCCAAAACATTTTGAACTCTTAATTATAAAAATTCCAGTGTTGTGGTTGCCATACACGGTTTGAAAATGTGCAGTCACACTGAAAAACTACACCGCCCTTTGTGTGTTCAGATGCACACTGCATTTGGATATAGAGGTTTTATTTATCCCTCATGATCTGCCTCGTGCATACATTGACAAACAACCTTATTAAAATCAATAGCAAATTAAGTATTGATGGAACAATTAGATTGTCTTACAAAGCAGAGAGGAAAGAAACGGCAAGGTAGCATTCTATGAATATCAATGCAAAATCAGATATTTCTTTCATTCTATCAGTTCCCCGGTGCTTTTTTGCGTTCTCTCCCATTCCTTGACTGGCTGTCTTTTTGCTGCTTCCAGTCTTTGTTTCTGAGAAGAATTTCTTCTGTTGTATATGTAGGCGTACTAATCGCATTGTTTTGCATTAATCGATAACTTTCAAATCTGGTGCATTAATGGATGTTTTATAATAGGTTGCTACAGATGTCACGTCTTCCAAGAGTCCATAAAAATAGTGTCTGTTAAGCATGGCTTGCTCAGTCTCCAAGAAAACAGGCTTGGGTCACAGCAGGACTACATCGGAAAAGGGCATCATGCTTTCCAGTATCTACCTCTCAGCAGCGATATGCCCAGAGATGCTGTGTGTGTGTGTGCGCGCTCTGTCTGGTCTGGCTGATATGGAGACCCTGCTGTATCTGATCAATCCCCAGACTGTGAGGGAGGGTAAAAAATGGAAATTCAAAGCCTTGTTCTTTGAGCTGGAGATTGAAGCTCCATACACCTACCAGAAGAAAGATGATGGGTTACACCTGAATTTCAGTGTGCATATGGGCATGTGCAAATCTTCACATGTAAAATTTACATCCAGAGTAAAACTTTGTGTTTGTGTGTTGTGAGGAGGCAGCTTGCAGTAGGGCTGAATGAGTTATGAGTGTGCAGTGAGGGGCGTTGCACCGAGGGTAATTGAAGCAGAATAGAAGACTTTTATTGTTCCTGAGGGGGAAATTTGTCTAAGGGTGGAGGAAGAAGGAAATAAGGGAGGAGGGAGGGCTCGGAGAACAGACAGAGAAATGGTGAGGTGTGTTTCATTTGGATGAGCTGTGTGTTAACGACATGGAGCGTGCTAGCATGACGTCTGAGCAAAGTTCTGTACCTTTGCAGTATGGTTACAGTAGGCTTTTGCATTGTTTGGCTACAGTCTTTGTCTAAGTATATAGATATTGTGCATCACCCCTTTCTTTCTGTTGAAAGGTGTGGTCACAGTTACAGTTGTATTTACAATTACTGTTGAGTTTTCCCAGGAAAAGCAGTCATTTTAACAAGATTCTACATAGTCTGTAATTTTTGTGGCCGTGTAAGTGTCTAGTGAAAGAAACCGTGTAAGGTCAGAGCTCAGTTTAAATCCCACGCTAGTAGGAAATATTTTGGCTGGACTCGCATATTGCTTAACATCAGAGTAAAACATACATAAGTAAATGAGATGAGGTAATTCAGATGAGTCATAGCTGTTGTTTTCCATAAATGATTTCTGCATTGCCGATCACGATTCTAAAATCATTTGCGATTCAGACTGAGATGTGAGTTTAGATGCAAAGCAAAATATAACCGGAAAATAAGAAACATTCTTGTTTGATGAGAATATCCGTTAAAAGAAATGGGGGCGTTTATATTTAGCGCTTTATTCTTTGAGTGAAAGCACCTAACAATAGAAAGATTCATCTCTTTCTGGTAGAATTAAATTAATATTTTACACATTCGTTCCTCTCCCTTCATGTCAGGTAATCAGTCTGGTTGCAGCGAGAACAGAATAACCCATAAATACTGATAGAGTGAATCAAACTCCAGGACAGCAGACTAAATAGAACGAGCACCAACTTAACTTCCTCTTCAGTGAAAAACAAAAACTGAGGCAGTCCTTCATACTCATTCCATTCCTGACCCTTTGGCAATGGTCATTTAGCTTCGCCTTTTAAATTCTGTGACCGCGTGCGTGTGAAATGCCGCCCACCTTGACAGGGCAGTTTATTTCAAAGTGGTGGTCCTGCCTTTGTTCACGGAGCCGTTCCTATGCATTTAAAAGACCATGAAGTGTTATAAGCAAGCTTCCTCCCTACTAACAATGAGGAGCCTCACTGCAGGCCAGAGGAGTGGGAGGAGAGAGAAGACAGAGATGAGGGGAGAGGGGGAGGACTGGATAAGGAAGAGTAAACAAAGATTTTCAGTCTTGCTCTTTCTTTCTCTCCAACTGGCTGTGTTTTCTCACACTCAAACTCCTGCTATCTTTCTCCCATGGGAATGCATCTGGTTACAGAGATCCTCCCTTTCCTACATGCAGACACACTGCTCTCTTTATCTCTTATCTTTTCCCTCTCTCTGTGAAACCATTTTTTTGTGCAAATGTGCTGTTGAACTCTGCAAAGGTTCAGTGATGTCCTTTGCTGAAGTATTTCATTATACCAGAACAGATGGAATAACAAACGGCATATCTCTATCTAGTTATTTTTTTCATCCTAAAGGATGGCCAATAACAAATAGCCTCAGTCTTCAGCAGTTTGGATAGAGGGTCCATGCTTTGGGAATTCTTTTTTTTTTTTTTCTTTAAGTCATATTTCCAAAAATGAGAAGGGGGGGGGGTCTGTTTTAATGTTATCGCAAAGAAATGTAGTCATTTAATAAATGTTGTGTGAAGTAAATAAAAACTATGCACATATGGTTGTGCTATTATTTTAAATTACTACTTTTAAAATATATTTTGCTGTGATGGCAAAGCTTTTTTTTCAGCAGCCATTACTCCAGGCTGTAGTGTCAGATGATCTCTCATAAATCATTCTAATATGCTAATTTGGTGCAAAAAAAAACATACTATTGTCAATGTTGAAAATGGTTGTGCTTCTTAATTTATAAAAAATTTTCATAGACCGCAAAGGAAAGAAGGTTTGAGTCAAAACATATCCTTAGCTCAGTATAAAGAAATAGAAATCAACAGAAAACCTCCACCATGGTAAAAAAAAATGAGGCTTGTGTGTTGCTGCGCTTGTGCACTAGTGTGAGCTGCACATAGGCGTGTGTGTTTATGCCAGGCTTGTGTTAGGCGGGTGTGGGAGTGGAGGGAGGTCATTAGCCTAAGCTGTGTTCATTCACCGTCAACTCCATGCTGCTTAGATGAAGTGCCACGGTTCACCGAACATTTTGTTTTCAAAAGCAACTCTGTAGAATCTACACTCTACCGGCCCTGGGATCGATGGAGAGATGGATTTGGCTTCGCCCCCTTCCGGTCTCGTTGGGCTTCTGTTTGAGTGGGTTTTAATTTGCAAGCAATTCTTCTGTAACTTCAGGGCTCTGCTGCCCTTTACTGCCATTTATATGAACTGTATGCAGAACTTAAAAGAAGAAAGTGGGAGCTGGGAAGGGAAAAGAGAGAGAGAAAATATCTGCTAACGACTTGATTTGGTCGCTCTGGGGGACTTCAGCTTTCAAATGATCACCTCCACTTCATTTGTCTCCTTTATTTCAAGCTAGAAGCCCTGAGAGAGAATACGTGACTTTAGAGTGGATATTGGCCTTTGCGGAAGCTTAAGGCTGTAAAACGATAGACAAAGCCAAAGAGGGAAAAACATACTGAGTTGCTTTTGATGCAACAATAGAGAGAAGAGGAAGCCTTTGCTTCAGTACATTCAGCTGTGCTCTGGCTTCCTAAATGTGTTTTTATTAATTTAATTAATACTGTTAATGATCTGACTAAATGCAGTTTTTAAAGAGTGCAGGCCTATGTCTGTGCGTGTGTGTATAGTATTGCCTTTTGGCTTGTGTCTGCTTTTTAACAGGTGTGAGGGTCTGACTTGTTCTCTTCCTTTCTTTTTCCTTGAGGGTTCAAAACAAAAAATATAAGGAACAAACGATCAGGTTCAATGTCTGAAATGATATTTGTGAGATGTTATTTCTTCCTGAACTACCTATGTGAATGTGTGGCATAAATGTGAAGTTTTATTTAAGCTTCTCCAATTTGAAATTTCTAATGTGTTTTTGTTGTCTTATCTTTCCACAGAATTCTGTGTGTCCATTTGTCAATATTGTCTACTGGATTCCAACTGTGAAGAAACGCTATAACCTTCCTGTGCAATTTTATGAAGAGATTTTCTCCAATAAGAGCTACATATTGTGTGTACAGTCCAGTCGCAAAGCTTTTTTTTTTTTTTTCTTTAAGTTTGCCAATTTTTTTTACTTCCTCCATGGAAGTTTTAAGTACGTTGTGATGTCATATGCTTCATTTTGTGGAGTATCAAAACTTGAGCTTCACGGTGAAAACCAAAAGAACTGCGAAACACCCTGAAGTCCAGTGTGCTTTCATCATAACCAGCATAATCGTCCTCTTCGTCCCCCACGTTTGTGTACTCTGACCGTGTTTTTGTACAATGCTGATGCCATGCAAGCTAAAATAGACCCGTATGCCTGTCTTAATTTGTATAATGCATGAAGGATGAGTGGAAGCTTTTGATTGGGAGAACAACAGAAGTCTCAACGCATGATTGGAGATACTTCAGGAAAAGTACCTCATGTCCTGATATGTATCTACCTTTTCTTCTCCCATGTTGATGTAAAAAAAAATCTTTGCTCAGTGGAAGAAAGGCTGATGCGGACTCTTAATGGACTGATATACATCTAAAACGGGACAGAAGGAAACATGAGCAAGCATTTTTTTTTTTTTTTTTTTGTATTTGTCCTTCACAGGCTGATGCTGACCTGTTCCTGTTGAACAGACCTTAGCAGCTTGGTGTGAAAATGGACACGGGCACAGTGTGTCCCAAGGTACACGTGCCAGCTGTGCGTTTGCGACTAAGTGAGTGCGGGAGAGGCATGTCCCAGCATGTTCTGAACGAGAGTCCGTCTAACCCCACTCAACACCCAGTCGCACCCCCACCCCCTCAAAGAATAAACATTCGCTAAACAGCGTGAGCATGCCCTCTAAGGAAGCATCAACAAACACTGTCCTTCCAGCTTCTGATGACTGAACGACTAGAGTTTTACGTTTCTCCTGCTCAAGACTTTAACTGTGCGAGACACTTCTGTTTTGCCGTTTTTGCCTGTACTATTCTAAGCACATACAGTCACGTAAACGTGAACGACAGAAGGAGAGAAAAAAGAGGTGAGAGTCGTTTCGTCACCCTGCGAGGGAATGCAGTCTCTATGGCAACAAAAACGAAACTGTAAATTTAAAAAAAAAAAAAGTGCAAGAAACTGGTTGTCTGGCTTCTCATGTTTCGGTGTCTATTAATAGTCTTAATTTATGATTTTTTTTGAATATGTTTTTGTTTGATCCATTGTGTATTAACAATATTTCTTTCTTATTTATTGTTAATTTCTCTGCTTGCATACATGTTTGGATGTGTAGAAGTTGACAGGTTTTTGTACCGCGCATGGCCCAAAACGCTCTGTGTTCCTGCTGCTCTTTTGCACATTTACATAAGGTCATTTTGACTGAGCAGGTGGAATTTGTAGTGGTCAGCGAACTCTTGAGCCTCTTGCTCATCTGATCAAAAACAGGGAGGCTTGGAGGTCAAAGGTCATTGACAAAATGAGAATGGGCCGAATGACGTCAGAGGTTCGGATTACCCAGTGTGGGCAGGCCAGCAGATGGGGGAATTGGGGACGTGGTTTTAAGAGTTTGTGGGATGTCTTTCTTCAAAACAGAGGGGCAGCTCCCCCAATAAATGAAGGTTACCCTTTTGTCCTCCCTCTCAAAATAGTATGTTTTGGGTGAACTACCCTTTTAAAAGTTACCCCAAAAGTAAAGTAAAAAGTAATTTAGAAAATATACTTTAAATCCAGGTCAATTCAACTAGTTGTGATGGTGCTCTGACCTGCTTCAACTGTTTGTATTGCTTATACAATATAGATTGACCTCAAAGCTCTATATTAAAAGCATTACGCTTCTCTTACATGAACATTAGTGTAGTTTAGCAAGTGCTTTCGACCAATACCGAGTGACCCCATGCCAAACTCGGGCCAGCACTCAGCCTCTGTAACCCTGCTCTGCATCCATCACTCTGTCAGTTCTGAAACTCAGACTGACCCAGGGTTTCTTTGGGTTGTAAGGGTCCTGTAGAGTTATCTGAGGAATGTGACGTCCGCAGCTGCTCTCAGAACAGCTGGACCCATCACCAGCATGTTGTAACTTTGACTGTCCCTTACAGTTCAGCAGTGCTGTTAACTTTATGATTGGATTAGGAATATGTCACAGCCACCTTGCTAGATATGCACTCTTAAACATACAGGCTCTGAAAAGAGATTTTAAACTTGCGCCCCTTTATGTTTCAGACTCACTCTATGCGCATGCTCTGCTTCCAACAACAGCACAAACGGATTCAGAACTTTTGTTACACATTTATTACACATGACAGTGTTAGTATGATAAAGAACTAAGAAAACAAGGAACCTTTATTTTTAAGAGTGGATGTTAGTTGCTACAGCCTGTGACATAAAAAAGTGATTTCATGGGGCAAATTTAACGATGATGACTATAATGGTGTTTATTATGAGAAAACTGAATCCAAAAGGTCTTGAAATAACTAACAGCGATGTCTGCATAAGGGCGAAGACCATAGTGCTTTCATGTCAATGCCAAATGTACTGCCTATAGAGATGATCTGTCTGTTTGAATATTCACTGCAGAGCGACACAGTGACAACAGTGTCCGGGTAGGTTGAATAACACTACTGGCAGTTTTGCGACGCTTATAGCTGTTGTGACAGTACTGTTCTACATGCTACAAACAAATTGTATAGCTTTAACTGAATAGAATATAGTATTCCATGTTGTACAATTGCACAGTGACCACAAAGTTGAAGGAAACCCCTAAGAGAGGAAAACCGGTAGCAAGCGTTCCTCCCACAATCCCTCTCATCCCCTCCAGGAAATTCTTGCTTACAATGTTCCGATTAGCCTTTAAGGTCTTACACCCCCTCCATCTTTGACCCCCTCCTTCCCCCGTCCAGAATACCTTTTCACAGAACAGTGCACACTCTGACCTCCAGCCAATCAAAAAACCCCGTTCACG
>JAUMHP010000046.1:8114786-8133145 GCA_032361065.1 Enteromius trimaculatus
ACAGTTGCCACAGCGATGGTCAACAATCATTGCTCCCCTCTCCATTTGAACTAGTAATAGTCAAGTGTTTTGTTTTTCCCTCTTACTCCTTTGCCCTCCCTCCTTCCCTCTCTCCTCCTGCTGAAGTGAAAGATTGATTCAGAGGTGACTCATAAGCCCGTGTGCATTTAGAACTCTTAAACGCTGTATGCCTTCACAAACAGACGCATTGCTAAAGCACTGTCAGTGTTGGGCTGTACCGTTGTTTTTGTGGGTGTCATTTTTCTTTTCATTTCTATATTTGTCGTATTATACAATTGTATTGTTATTTTATCTCAACCACTGCGGTTAACATTATTTTGTACAAGTGATTTTTTCACAATGTGAAATTCATGGCTAAATAAAGATAAGAGTTTTTCCTCTTAATAGATGCAGTATAAAAGCTTCCTGCGTTATTCAGGTTGATCCCGATTTGTCGAAAATACCTGCAGTACATGCTTTTATGATCTGGAAATAAGTTTTTCTCTCTTTTATGGAAAGAAATGAAGAACGGCTTATTTGGAGCTCATTAAAACATTTCCCACGTATCTGGCCAGCTTTATATGGCAGGCAGCACTTGTCTGTACAATGTATTAAGTGGGTGTGTGTTTATTAAGGGCCCCTATAAATGTACAGAAAAGGCTGAGATCATCTCGCGCCGAGCATGTGTGTGCAAGACAGTAACAGCCATATGTGACCCATAAGATACTTTTCTTTTTGTTCCAGTGTTGCCATGGCAACCCTGACCATTATCTGCAAACTCTGACAGTTGATGTGAAACATGAAAAAAAGACCTCCTCTGCCACGGGCCTCATTTTCTGGTCCATTTTTCATGGAGGTCCTCGTACATTCTTTATAGCCCTCTTACCTTGTTTCTAAAATTCCTTAATGGATATTAAATAGCTATACATGGTCTATTTTTAACCATTCCTAACATTCTGCATCCTGCCCTCAACTACCATGAGTAAACCGACACACAGTGACACACACTTACTAACCTGCAAGTCCTGAGGACAGGAGTGTTTACATTCCTGTGATAAAACGACTCCCTTTCAGTAGGTTAAAGAAAGACCAGTTTTACAGGCTCTTGACACATACCTAAGCACACTATGGCAAGATGATAAGGATGTGCTTAATCACACCCTGAGAAAGCCATAAAGTTCACACTTCTCACAGGCTCATATAACCCAAGTGATTACAATATATCTCCATGATAATAACATGTTGACTTAGGATAATGAATATTAATAATAATGTTAATATTGGAGATATTATATTGATTGTGTAATGGCATGGTCATTTTCTCCAATCAAAACGAATTCCATATAGCATAACACTCTGCTGGCATATATACATGCAAAATACATAGTCATGTGATATCGTGTCCCTCAAGTTCTTGTTGCCAGGCAACATGTCTGTCAGTACAAGAGAGCTGGCACATACGCTGTGTTTTCTGCCATGGTAAAAGCCTCCTTGAGATGTCACATGGACTCTTGGCCAATAATAGGTTGCTCTGAGTGAAATCTGATCCAATCATCAATCAGGTGTAGAGCACCTTGCTATTCAGCCAATGGCTATAATAAAAATAGCTGGCTAATTGCAAAACAAGTGTGTCTAAGAGCTTTCTGATCCCGCATAGATAGCAACACAACTGAAACATCCGGTCCTGAAAGGTAGTAAGGCCATTGTTAAAATAGTCCATGTGACATCAGTGGTTCAGGAAATAATTTTACAATGCCAAGAGAATACTTTTTATGTTCAAAGAAAATAAAAATAATGACTTTATTTAACAATTCTTATCCTGCGTCACCGATTATGACACATGCATCAGAAATCTTTTGGATTTCATCAAAAATATATTTATTTATAATCCAAAGATGAATGAAGTTCTAGCAGGGTTGGAACAACTTGTGGATAATTAATTAATAACTTAATTTTCATTTTTGAGTGAACTATCCCTTCAAGATCTTCGTTGGCCAAATTTATGCTTTCGTTATTTGTATGATTTCTTCTATTTAGCGAAGTTAGCCACGCCCACTGTGAGGTTTCGCGTGAGCGTGTCTTCTTACGTAATGGTGCAATTAAACAAGGAGTTTAGGATCGGGTACTTTATGAGAAATCTTTCAAGTACAAAGAAGATCATAAAATGAACAATGTCTGGTGAAGAATCACGGGAGTAACGAAGATACAAGGTATGTGTTTTTAGTTTTACACGACTGCAGTGCGTTGTGACAGCGAGAACTGTTCTGATTGGCTGTGTTTGATGGTCGAGTGTGTCACGTCACTTTCCGTTTGGGGTGATGAGTGACAGAGTAAAAGTCGTCTTGTTAAATCGCGGTTGGTAAGGACAAGGTCAAGATTTTTCTAATAAATCAAGTAGACGAGTTATTGTTACATGGCCACAGAATCTTCATTACTGGCTAAACTGATTATCTCAGATTCCGTATCAAATCAGAAACTCCTGTAATGTGACAGTCAGTCATGTTTCAGTCAGTTTCAGGGTTAAAAGCAAAATATATTCCCAAATGACCAGCATAAACTCTTAAAGACCACACATATAGGCCCTTATATTGACCTTTGTGGAAGGTTAGCTGTCTTTAGTAGTGCTGTTTGTGATCAGGCCCACCTGTAGCACATTAAAAAAAAAACAAGAGGAAGAGAGGAAAGAGAAAGTGACCGTGTAAACAGAGCGATGGATGGAGAGAGAAGGCAAGCAGAGGAGGGGTGGGTCTCAAGGGGCTTGTGATTGAGACCACACACAAAAGCCTAGAATCGTCCAAGCCTGTTCCCTCTCTCCTCTTATACTTCAGAGCATGGCTGCCCTCTTTCACTAAAGAGCTCTTTGGATCGGTATTATGAGGCCTGGCAGTGCTGAATATCCTCTCAATAATTTTTCCTCTTTTTTTGCATATCTCCATCATTTTGTTAAGATTATCTACTAGCCATTGTCATTATTATTTGTGAATCTACCAGGATATTGACTATTGGGGTGATTTTGATATCATTATTGAGTGAGGTAGGTAACACTTTTGCATTCAGTTCAGTTTTATACATTTTAATAATACCCTTGTATAATCAACTCTGTTTGTGCACAATTTTTTATTTTTGTGCTGCATTGTTATTGCTGTCTCATTTAAACTGCTGTCATGAACTGGAAACAGCTCATTACATATCAAAACACACTACCACCCTCTCCATTAACTGCATGATAAAGGTCTGCTGTGATGATTGGATTGTGATAAACGGTGGTAAATGCTGCTTAAATCTCATTATTTTGTACTTGGATACTGTTTGTTATTCATTGGCTTTGAAAACACAGCCAGGCCCAAAACCACAGCAACACACTCATTTGATGCTGTTTCTCAGGTCCAAAGACGCTGTTAAGCAGTAAATCTTTTTTTTTTTTTTTTTTGCAGGGGCGGGGGTGTTGGAGAGTTAGTGCAGTTTCTCTAAACCCGTCTTCTCTCATTAATCCAAGAGCTGTTGAAAATGCTGGAGATACTCTGAGGACAGACAGGCTGTCATAACAGGAAACCTCATTTAAAATAACAGACTTGTGGAGTTTGCTTCACTGATCAGTGTGAATCAGTGACCGACATGCAGCAACATGAACTAGTGAATCTCCACTCCAGCTTGAAGCTGAAATAAAGAAAAGAGACATTTATCAGGTTTATTGACCTTTAATTAAAGGAGTGAATGCTCATGCATCAGCTGGAGCGAGCGGCTTCACTCTTATCAGTCTCTGCCATTCTCGTTAAAGACGCTGGTCTTTAACGAACTGGAAAAGTAATTACTAAGGGGGGAATGTTGTCAATATCAGGCTGCCCTGATGCAGACATATATTGACTGTTTGCACCGTTGCTTTGATGAATTTAACATTAAATACTTGCCTAATGCTTAGTTAAGAAGGAGGGCTATGGACATTACATGACATAATCTAGTAAAACTGCAAATTTATGAGTTTTATGTGCCAAAGTCATTGATTTTTATCTACTTTAAAAAAATATTGTTTTCTATTTAAATATATTTTAAATGTATTTTTTGCTGCAATGGCAAAGCCAAATGTTCAGCAGTAATTACTCTAGTAGGGATTTTCTATTAAATTACAGCACTTTTTCAATCCAAGGGAGCATGTTCACGCTTAAGCTAAGTCTATTATGTACAGCAAGCCTAATTCATTTGTCATATCTCACACATGCTGGGATAATATGGACCAGTGAACTTGTAAAATAGTTACTGTGTTGCACGTTATACAACAGAGGAAATTATGTCATGTCTCTAAAAGGACACTAATTGGCTATTTTAATTTTTATGTGTGACAAAAAAACTAAATACGCTGTTTCCATAGGCGTACTCTTAGGTTCACTGAAAATGTAAATTTTCATGTCATTATGTGTCTAGAACAAGATGCAAATAAGAAACATTTGCAATAGGAAGCAATTAAAGTGTGTGTGTGTATGTGTGGTGTGCTACATTGGATAGTGAATAGGATAGTAAAAACCTGACATTTTTTGACATTGTGGGAAACATTGTATTAACAGGTTTTCTGTAAGGTGTAGGTTTAGGGGATAGAAAATATTGTTTGGTCAGTATAAAATGAATAGTAATCTATGAAAAGTACACAATTCGCAGAATGTGTGTGTGTGCAGGATTTGTAGGATGAACAGAGAAATAGGCCCAATCAACAGCTTCCTTGCAACACCCCTCAGTAAAATCACTAATAAGAGGAGGTGTCCTTAATCATAAGGTCGAATTGGTCAATGACGTTTGAAGGTAGGACAGCCACTGTTAATGAGGCAGTGTAAAACACACACAAACCCAAAGTCAGCCTCAGAGGCACCAGTTTGTGTTGTTAATAGGCTAAAGCACCAGAGGCTTTGGATTCTTCACTGGGACTGCGGTCTGACGTTTGGGGGCCGCCTTCCCTTTCATCAGTTAAATGAGCTGCTCCCTAATTAGACAGCACGCGAGCAGATGGAGTGTGTGCAAGCGTGTGTTTGAGTGGGAGGAGGAACGGGAGTTTGTAATTAGAAAAGTATCATAGGAAATCCAATACCTGTTTGGAATTATAACATTTTTTAAACAATTCCTCTTTGTGACACGTTACCTTGTGGCCTTTGTATGCACCGCCCTTTCTATTCTTATTCACAGTGCTTCAAGAAGCTCTACTGGGGATCCTTTTTATTATGTTTTGTCGTCTTGATTGTTGTTTATATGCGAGCATGTGTGTGTGTGTGAGTCCTGGATCTCCCACAGTGGCTTATTAACTGTAGGCTGTCGAGACAGGCTGCCAAGACTCTCCAGTGAACATTTCTTTGAATGTCTCCCTCTTCCCTTCTCTCTTTCAGCTTCTCTATTTCCCCCAACTCTTTTAAGGTATCAGTGTCTCTTTCTACTTTATTCTCCCTTTATTTTTCCTGCCTGGTCTGGCTGTGTGTGGCTAAATAAGATCCAGAAACATTTTCTTTCCCCTCACTCGAGCAAGCCTTGCAAGCAGTAAAATAGAGGAATTTAGAGGTGTATGCAGGGAACACAAACATGCATCTGAGCAAAAAACTGTTCTGAACTGATTTGCTTGATTGAGACCACACACATACAAATGGCAAAAGTCATATGGCAAACATACAACATTACTGGCACGCTCTCAGACAACCATGTCTGTATTAGATTCTCATGTACACGCATGTGTAAACGCACCTGATGGACACATTTACACAGTTATGGAGAGAGTTCAAGTGAAAGTGTGACTGTTTATTTGTTTGTTTGGATTTTCTTTCTTTCTTGCTTTTATTTTTTGGAAAATAGAGATATTTTATTGTAGTGGCGGTCTAATAACCTTGGTCTTATTCGAAATAACATGATAAATGATAGTTATTTTAATATTATTTATATACGTGACGTGTGTTTTAGTTTTTATTCATATTTGTGTGATATTTTCTATTAAATTAGTTATTTTTCAACCAATATTTCTAAATACTTTTATTTTATTATTATTTTAGTTATAGTTTATAGTGTCTGACTGCGTGTGTGTGCACCTACATAACCACATTTTGGGGACAGATTTGTGTTTTGGGGACAAGGTGTTTCGAGGATGTCCTCATGTGTACACGAGGTATAGAAAATAAAGTAAAACTTATTTTATTTTATTTTATTTATTTATGACATGGCGAAGGTTCTCTACGAGGGGGTAGGATGTGGATTGGAAAATAGGATTAGCTTATAAAATCTATCACTAACTATATGAAGTGTTTATTTTGCAAAAAGAGTTCATTTTTTTGCCTAATCGAAATAACCTAATTGCAGTTTGTTTGAGTTAATTTGAATGCAGAATGAAAAAACATGATTTTCGAAAATGTGGTGTTTTTTTTTTGTGAGTCTATGATTTCCCCATTTAGAAAGCTAAGTAAATGGGTGTGTGTTTGTGTGTGTAATATGTGTGAATGTCTGGGTGGGTCCCATGGACTTACTGACCATGCTTTCCTTTTAAGGACTTGAAGATCTCAACGTTTACTAACACTGCTTGACAAATTGGTGGACAGCTGCAAAAGAACAACACTTCACTGGACGCTGGACATCGCTGATTATTTGTTTAGTAAACACCAGGGTTATTTAACAAGGGTTAACGATGATGTGTGTTTCCACAAACAAATGTCTGCTGGATGAGTCAAATCATTTGAGTGAGACGAAAAACAAAGTGTACCGACAGTGCACACGTTTCAATCTGACACTATGTCTGGACCGTCAGGATAGCATGTAAACAGGCCACGCTCTTGGAAAACATCTCAACACTGAAGTGCCACACTATGGACAAACTAACATCTAAGCAAATGAGCTTTCTTAGTGCATAGTGAGACATCTCTACAGTCACGTTTCCATGTTTTTGGTTAAGTTCAGGTCACACATTTTGCATGTGTGTTAGATGGTTGTATGGGTTAGAATGATTGCTAGGATCGATGGTTGAGTTGTTGAGGTGACTGTGTTTATGTTAGATTGTAATTGGCAGAAAACAATTACTGCACAGATGGTTTTATCTTAATCTTAGGCTAATCCCTTTGTTGTTCTGATATTAGCTTAGGCCTGATGTAGGTCAACGCTTCTGACGCTTGCGTTGAGTGTGTTTGCATAAAGTGTTCGGTCACAAGAAGATTTGGAAAAAGACATGATGTTGGTTAGGAAAGAGGAAAAAGATATTTTAATATGAGTTAATATGGGTAAAATCTTCACTTTCATTGATTGATTGATTAAATCTGATTAAATGAGAATAGGGTTTAATATGAGCGTTAAATATTCAAGATAGATTAAATTCTGCATATTGAATCATACTTAATCATATGAAGAAGTTACTAGATAGTGTTTCCTCTCTGCACTAAAGCACACTTCAGCTTCCTTTTCTAAAAGCTTCCCATTTTGAGCCTAATTCCTTTAAAATTACGAGTGGACTCCACTTTATCAGACTGTAGTGTTTACTAGACTCTTATTTTCAACTATTGATATAATAAATCAGGAGTTTCTCAGATATAATATAAGTGATTATTCTTGTTTTCTTTTCAGATTGATGTGAATGTGTCACAGAAATGACTCAAGCCTATATCAATGTGATTTTACATTATTGTGTAGTTTGAATGATGAGAGCGTCTCTGTGTCCTCCTACACGTCCTCTCTCTCTCTCTCTCTCTCTCTCTCTCACACACACACACACACATTAACTTTAACTTTACTAAGCATTAACTTTTCGGTTATCAGCTGTGCTCTGTTTAACAAGCCTTATATGTCTTAATGACAGTAACTTTGTACTAAAAAGCTGAAAAATTATGAAAGGTGTGAAGAAAGAGTGTTATACTGTATGTGTAAAGGTCTTATCGTAAACTGCAGGTAACAGTTCACTGGTGGAAGCAGTGTTAGTGAGCGATAGCAATGAGTGAGTTTCAATATACTGTATACTTCAATATACTTTTACTTATTATTATAGTTCCATTATAAAGATTAATGGGACATAAAGATCAAAATAGAATCTCTCTCTTTCTCTCACTCATTTTCCTTTCATAACACTGTCCCTGAAGGAAGCAATAACCAAAGGTCAATGGCGTGAACATCTAATATTCCAGTGCTGATATTTTTATATGGTAAGTTTTGCTTTATCCAGTTTCTGGAACACTGATTTTATGGCTTTTGACATTTACTAGCAAAGTGATCTGAGTGGAAAAACAGACATTGAACTGAGCAAATTAAGTGAGAGAGAGAGAGAGAGAGAGAGAGAGAGAGAGAGAGAGAGAGAGAGAGAGAGAAGAAAATAATCTCTTGTTTCACAGAGCCAATAAAATCCAGTTTCTCTTTCAAATGGTCCAAAAACAGCTGGGGCAGTGGACCTAAATGGAGCTTTTGTCTCTGACCAGAAAAACAAGTCTTCTCTCAGACTGGAGGTCATGTACCTGCTGTTCACAAATCTTGTTATTATCGTTATTTTATATGACCATACTAATGTATTCGTTTAAAATATAAAACATTCTGAAGATAAATAGAACAGTACCTCATTTGGTGTTAAACAGAACCCTTTGTAAGGTTCAACAAAGAAGCATTCTTTAAAAAGTGCTATAAATAAACTTAATTGTACTATGGAACATTTTTAATCAGATTCTTATTTATTTTATTTTTTTTCTACTCAACTACTGTAGTTTCAGATTTTGATGCTATTGTTTGGTTTAGTACTTTGTACATTGATATTATTTAATAATAATATAATTATATAGTCAAATAAACCTAAAGGATAAATAAATAATAAATTATTAATATTACAAAAATAAAAATAAGCATTATTGCAAGTAACTATTGTATGAAAGAGGATCTTCAAGATGGTATGATTTTAGCTGCTACTCTGATTAAAGAACCTTTTTAAAATGACTTTTTTGAGTGTATATTTTTTTCATATTTTAAATAAATATGAACATTTTCACAAATGTTTAAATGTCTTTAAAAAAATAATTTTAATTTTATTTTAATACATTTATTTTAATCATTTATTATATATTATGAAGCTTAAGGAAACACCTGAAGCAGTGTTCCTTTATCTACAGTTAATTTGGTGTGAGGAATACATGCGCTTTTGACCATTTGTTTGAATTCGTGTGTAAATATGGTCATGGTCAAAAACCATTAACAGCTTCTTCTTGAAATTTACATTTCATCATCAATTTTCCGTTATCATTTCCATACAGCAAATAATGCTCATGATGTACTTAATACACAAAAAGTCTTTTTAGTCTAAATGTAAAAAAATCCTTTTTATGTTTTTATTTGTTCATTTGAAACATTCCACCTCATCCATACAGAATGAGGGCAGACTATCAGTCTAAAGCTGATATTGACCGCTCCACACACACACACACACACACATTTCATCATTTCCCAGCCCATTACCAGACACGAGGCCCGTTTTCCCAGATAAGGTTCTTCCTCTGAGGAATTCCTCCTGATCAGTTGTGGTCTGGTCTGCTCTCAGCCTTTCGTGCTGTCTGTGGGGAAGCTGCTTTATCAGTTCACCCGAAGCGTCTCCCCTGCTACACAGCTTACACATATCCCTCAGACAGCTGATAGTGTCATTGTCTCCCATCCTTCTTTTTATGTCCCATCCTTGTTCTTTCTCCCCTTCTGTTGCTTTTTGGTGTACCACTGTCCTTTTCTCTCTCCCTTCCTGATTTGTTCTCACACTGATTCTACATCTTAGATGTTCCTATACTAGGAGTTCAGGTTTAGTGTCTCTGGCCCAATATCAAGAAGGTTATCCAAAGGTCAGGGCTTCATCTCCACATTTCCTGTAGCTGCAGGAGGATCATGTGTGTTGGCGCTCATGACTGTAATTTTAGTATGCATCAGTCCTTGTTCTACAACAACAGTCCTGTTGTGTGACTTGTAGTACTCACAGTACAGAGGTCAAAAGTCAGAGGTTAAAACAAGGGCCTTTACAGCCCAAGCACTGGCATCCTGTGTCCTCCCATGGCCTTTCAGTGAGGCCATATGGATTCTGGATTAAGAGTTGTATTTCCCTACACCTAGTTTTGTTTATATTTTTATATTCCAGCAGATATTATAGAACCAAAAACGTTTGATACTTTGTTTTACAAATGTTACATAGTATTATATTTACTAAGCAGGGTTACTTATTATTTATTAACCTGAAACCGTAGTAGGAATGTGTTGTCAATCGATCTGGCCATTACAAATTAACTAACAGTAGGGTTATTCACATCCATCTCAACTGTGTTTATATGTGCGACAATGAATAATCCAAAACCTTGATTTAGTTACAGTACATATTTTGAGAACAACGTCATCCAAAATTATTATGTCTTCTTTTATCTGTCGCTCTCTTTTTATGTTTGCCATGTCTGTCTGGCTGAGAGGCAGATAGATGCTTATGATGACATGGCAATGAAGCACTGAGACATTTTTTTACGAAAATGAATTGTGTCAGTGCTTAAAGTCATAGGACTTTTTGGGTGAGTAAATAATCATGCACATGTTTATGTGAATGTAAGCACTTTGCATTGATTTCAACTATTTCTTAGAAACGGGCGACAAGGTTTTTCACAAAAATATGTATCTTATCACTTGCTTCTAAGCACCTTTGTGGATGGAATTTGCACAGCCAGTGTGTGTTCACACAAACATGCAAATTTACCCACCCATTCGTTAGCACCCCCGCTTTTCCTCTTTAAATCACTAACATGTGTTTTGGAAAAGGGCCCCAGGCCTGACATTTTAAAGGCACCCAGACAAACCAGCTTCAGAGAGTCATCGACCGCAGACTAGAAACCTTTAGCCCAGCATCCTTCTGATGTGACAACAGCTGATTCCATAAACCCTCGCATACTGAAGACCTCTAGAACAGACTGCGTTTGAACTCTGTGAATCATGACACATACGCTCCGGGTCAGTCTGAGACTCTGCAGGGACTTCATGTGCTCAGCATCATCTTAATCCAGGAACAGCGAGCATTCAGTGAGTAATCACCACACATTACCAGACGGGGTATAAGTCAGCTTCAGGAAAATGGTCCTTTGTGAATTAGTGGACAGGCCTACCAGAAACAGAACCACTGAGTCTGTTGATTTCCCGTCTAAAACTGCTCACAGAACTCTAAACCCTGTTTACACCTGAAGTTCAGATCTTTTATTTTATATATAAAGGTCTAAACAGTGTTCAAAACATTTGGTGGCTGTCAAATGTATCTGACCTCTTTCATTTGTTGGGTAAACAGAAATCCATTTTGATGCATCCTAGGCAAAAACAAAAGACTGCCTACTCAGCTGTCAGTCATTCTTTGCACCAAAACAGTGGTTTTAAGCTTTGAAGGTAATGTTTAACTCATTGCTCAAAACCTTTGAAAGCATGCATACATCTACATATTAAAATGCATCAAAAATGAATGTTGCAAAATATTTAGCAAGAATGATCAAAAGGGACAGTAAAGACACATATTAATAAAAAACAACAACATTCTATTCATCAAAGAACGCTGAATAAAAATGTATAATCTGCAGAGTTTAGCTCCAAACCTAATCAAACACACCTGAAGCAGGTCTTATAGGTATACTTGAAACTTTCAGGCAGGTGTGTTGAGGCAAGTTAGAGCTAAATTCTATATACTCTCTCTCTATATATATACTTACGGGTGCATTTTTGAGTTGAAGTATTGGTGGACAGGTCAACTAAACTTTAATGAACTGTGAAGTATCAGAGGACTAGTGAAGATCGGGGTCGGTTGAGGTGTCTTAAGTTGATGTTTGAAAGGTTGCCTGGGGGTTTGAAGTGATCACTTAGCTCTAGAGGGGGCAGTTACTGATTTGATTGCTGTGCAGAGAGAGAATGTAGGTGAATGGTTCTCACTCTTAAATTCGGTGGGGTGCATGCCTGAAGGCCTCTCTGCTGGACGCTATCCTTTTAGGCAGTGGTATATATGAATGGCAAGCATCCTGTGCTATTATGCTGCCAATAGGAAAGGTCAAAGGGCAAATTTAACCCCCATTTCTTTTATTCTGTAGAGCCGCTTGCTGATCTGTCATCTACACATTAGCTTCCAACTGAGAGACTCGTTTTCTCATACTGACACATGAAACAAACAGATAGCTGCACGTGGTTTACTAACAGTGATTTTTCCCTTCTTTTGAGTCTATTCAAGAATATTGCTGAAGTACACCCAGTCTTGATTTGTGGTAAACAAGAGAAATTAATAATTATGGTTCTTTGAACAAACTGAAAATAGCAGGAGGCCACTTTAATGTAATAAATTTGAATATCCGTTTATTATAATGTGAATTTGTTTAAAAACAGCAATTTTGTTATAAAATAAAGCATGATTTCTGGAAGGATCATTCATTTGATTCAATCAGTTTTATAGATTATAACTTTAATTATTGAGTTGTTTGTGTTGGGCTCAGATCATACTCAGCCTGTAAACTCAGTGCGAGACTTTTGATCTGCACGTTCCTTAGCATGTCTATTCGACTGATTTGTGTGAGATGGAAATGTGCTATTTAGTACAGAAAGAGAGGGAAAATTTGAATATGTAGACCGAGTCACTCTTGTGTCTCTTGCTCTTTCTGCGTTTGTATGAGCCTGTGACTGACCCGTGTAATTGCTTAATTCATTTCTTGAGAAAAGAGACAGACAAAGTAGAACACGGTCAGGGGCATCATGCATCAAGTTTTTGGAGGAGGCACCAGTGGCAGTCCTGCTCATTTGATGCCCTAGGCAAGATGATGAGAAAACACTTAGTATTTATTTATGTGCAAGATTTATGTGTTAGTCTAGTGGCGCTGTTTTTAATTAGTGGGCATGGAGGCCTAGGTTCAAATTCAACTTTATATATACATTCTCACATTTTAAATTGATTCAAATTAATGCTCAAATATATCAACTGATTTGAACAATTATAATAATAAGAAATGTTCCTTGACCATCATCAGGTTGTGTGACACTAAAGACATCAGTGGAACAAGTCTGGTTAGTTGATTAACATATTAAAGCAAATTTGAAGGGGATGTTTCCACAGTATAAACAAGAATATATAAACAAGATTTTGTGTATGCATATAGCTTTATATATACACACTCACACATGGAAATGATGTGATGTCAAACTTTCCATGTCATCTAGTCTTAACACGTTTGGTGAAAATGGACACCGTTTTTCTTTAGTACAAGTAATGGGCACTATTTTTTTCCCCTCCAGAGTCCTCTCTCTCACGAATTTAACTATGAGACAAATGCAGCAGATAGCAGCTGTTGACTTTTGTTAAAGCGACTTTAGTGCCTCCTTTTAGTTTTTATGGGCCACATCAAATGCGGCAGAATTTCAGCATCATCCCGCAAATAAACTTTAGATTTGCGTCTAACGTGTAAATAATAGATCAGATTGTGTAATGTATGAATGTGCGCTCCGGTAACATGCACGTGTGGAGGTGTATTATTTACACTATTCATTAAAGGGAAGGAGTGTTTGTATATCAATGTGTGTGTGTGAGAGATGAATGAACATTGAGGTCAGTGTGTCGTGGGATACGTTACCTACCAAACGGTAGTGGGTGGTCTCTGCACGTTTCTCGAAAGCACTCTTAAGCGGGTTCAATAGCCACTCTAATTAACCAGAATAATTCTAATCTCTTTAACGGTTTGTTTTTTTACTTGTTTACCTTCTTTTCCTCCTTCTTGGCGTCACTGCAAAATCAGGGTCAGGAATACAACCAGGGTCCACCAAGCTTGGTGCTTAGCGCAATGTGTTATGTGTCAGAAACACTCGCCCCATATGACCCGGTCCAGTCTGAGCCGGGCTTGATGTTAACAGCCTGATCCGGGATTGGGTTCCTGCTAAGCCGGGGGTCTTGTTTTGAAAGATGATAAGATTACATTACTCAGGGTCTTTCTTAAAGACATTTGTCCAGCCGCAATGAGAGCTGTGTTAGCCAAGCAGAAGTGAGAGGAAAAATAAACAGAGCAATAACGAAGAGTGATAGGCTTGGGGGGGATAGAGAGGAATAGAGGAAAAGCAAAAACCCTAAAAACATTAATTGTTTGTTGAATAAGCAACTAATAGCTTAATTATAGTAATCATCTGATAACGAGCATCTCACAACCATGGATCAGTTACATTTGAAACACTGCATTGTCTACAAATATCAGGTGCCCATCTTAAACAGCTTTTTAAATAACAAATGCATTACAAACATAAATCGCTAAATTATCCAGAAAAATCAAGCAAGCCTTAAATCTGAAACAATGCATTTCTTATGGATCTTTTAACAAACAAAAATGTTCTGATCATCATATACAACATTCCTTCTTTATCCATACATTTATTTTTTTAAAAATCACAAATTATTAAGATTTCCTTTGAATGTTATTCATGCCATATCTAAATATGTTTTAAAACTTTAATATAGTGTAGCTGCATACATCTCTGCAGTTTAATCCAGATGAAAGTCTACCTGCACTGAGCTTCGTATAAGTGCAAATTAACTAATATGCATAGCAAATATATTTTTATTTTATCCTGGTTTTGCCTCCGGGAATAAAACTAAGGCGAATAAAATGTAACTGAGTTATATAGAAACATTTTGAAATATAAAGTCCCAGTTTTAAATATATAAAGTTACAATTGGGATATATGAAGTACAGTCACATCCAAGAGTTCGCAGTGATGCCTTGCAGATAAGAAAACATTTTAAATATGACATTTGCCAGATGACAACACATGCATAAAAAACCTCCTGAGAACAGTTACCATTTCATAAGATCCTGTCCTGTTATGAATTGATTAATCAAGTGAGAAGTCGTTATGTACAGAGCGTGAAGCAGACCAGCCTAGACTGATGTTCAATGATGGCCTGCACTCGTCTGCTTAATGTAAGAAAAAAACGCTGGTTTTGAACATTCGTTGTAGTACGTCTGAAAAAAAGAAAAGTCAAGGTCGCATTCCTTAGAGGCGTGTGTTGACTCTTCTGGACAGCTGGAAACTACAATCTCTCCCATTTAAAAGCACAGGCCAAATGGCTGCCAAAAGGAAAGGTTCGAAAATGACAAATAATGATAGGAGTAGGAACGGAAAGAGAGAGGGAGAGGGGAGAATTAAGAGAAGGGAGTCTTAAGCCTTTTGTCAGGGAGCAGTGAGTGTGAAATACTAAAGGCAGCATTAGTAAGCCTTGGTTGCTTTTCTGGCTTAAGTTTGAGCATTAGCTGCTCTGTTTATTGTTTGCTGGACTTAAGCCCCTTTTCCATGCTAGATGTAACAATGTTTCCCAAGCATTTCAGCAATATCAGTTTCAAGGCATTTCTATTTTTTCATATGCTGTTTGCGCAAGTCCATTTCTTAATCAATATTATTATCTTGTTTACCATAACAGCGTCTAAACACCACTTATTACATAAGCAGATGTGAAAATGTTTACAGTATTAAGCATTTAGTTTAATTTATTTTTGCAATACAGGTATCTGTGCAGACATTTTGCATTTAGAGCCACCATATTTTGATTTGCTTGTGCGCATGTGTGTAAAATGTATTTGTGGAAACTGTTTAGCAGTGTAATATGTGTCATCTATCAGACGCTAATGTACTCAGTACAACAGCACACAGGCAGAAATCAGCTTCCTTTGTCAACGTCGCTTTAGCAATCGCGCATATGACAGCCAAGTCCCAGCCTGTGCTGATATTCTCCTTTACTTAATAAGGATGACAATACGGCTCATAGCTTTGACCAAAACTTTACGCATTAGTGGAGCTTTCTGTATGTTTATACAGATGCCATTATGATATATGTCTGTTTGTGTACATGACACACTGCACTTCATCTGTTTAATATAAAATAATCATGTATTGTCTGGAAGTTGTCATATATTGTAGGGTAACCCCCCTCCTGAAACTTGTGAAAACAACATCATATCATATCCCAGAGATGAAGCTTTTCAGGGTCAGTGAGGAATCCAGCATAGTGAAATGGCCACTCAGATGTAAACTGACCTCACATCAGTCTGACATTGAAAAAGGCTGTAATAGGATCTGTCCTGCTTTTAAACATGTGGTTCGTGAAGCCAAAACACACACTGGGGACTTATGTAGATTTTTGTTTGTTTGTTTTTAGATTCATTTACTCTAATCATTCGCTGACCCCATATAGAAACCTTTTTGCAAATTTACATTTTAATAAAGTAGCAATTTTGTCAATAGAGATAACATATTTTCGATAACACATTTATGTTTTTTAAAAAAGTCTCTTCATAAAGTCAACAAAATATTATAACAGTTTAAAATAACTGCTTTCCATTTAAAATTGTATGTAATGTCCTTAAAATCAGTAGTGTGTGTGGCCTCTAAGTGCCTATATGACCTCCCTACAACGCCTGGGCATGCTCCTGATGAGGTGGCGGATGGTCTCCTGAGGGATCTCCTCCCAGACCTGAACTAAAGCATCCGCCAACTCCTGGACAGTCTGTGGTGCAACGTAGCATTGGTGGATGGAGCGAGACATGATGTCCCAGAACTGCTCAGTTGGATTCAGGTCTGGGGAATGGGTGGCTCAGTAAATAGCATCAGTGCCTTAATCTTGCAGGAACTGCTGACACACTCCAGCCACATGAGGTCTAGCATTGTTTTGCATTAGGAGGAACATATGCCCTCACAAGGGGTCTGAGGATCTCATCTCGGTACCTAATGGCAGTCAGGCTACCTCTGGCGAGCACATGGAGGGTCATGCTGGAGGATGTTGCAGGCACCAGAACATTCTCCATGGCGTCTCCAGACTCTGTCACATGTGCTCAGTGTGAACCTGCTTTCATCTGTGAAGAGCACTGGGCGCCAGTGACATATTTGCTAATCTTGGTGTTCTCTGCCAAATACCAAACGTCCTGCACGGTGTTGGGCTGTAAGGTGGGGGTACCTGTGGATGTCAGGCCCTCATACCACCCTTGTGGAGTGGAATTGAATGGTTTTGACCATTTGAGCAGACACATGCACGTTTGTGGCCTGCTGGAGGTCATTTTGCAGGGCTCTGGCAGTGCTCCTCCTGTTCCTCCTTGCACAAAGGCGGAGGTAGCGGTCCTGCTGCTGGGTTGTTGCCCTCCTACGCTCTCCTCCACATCTCCTGATATACTGGCCTGTCTCCTGGTAGCGCCTCCATGCTCTGGACACTACGCTGACAGACATAGCAAACCTTCCTGCCACAGCCCGCATTGATGTGCCACCCTGGATGAGCTGCACTACCTGAGCCACTTGTGTGGGTTGTAGACTCCGTCTCCTGCTGCCACTAGAGTGAAAGCACAGCCAGCATTCAAAAGTGACCAAAACATCAGCCAGAAAGCATAGGAACTGAGAAGTGGTCTCTGGTCACTACCTGCAGAGCCACTCCTTTATTGGGGGTGTCTTGCTAATTGCCTATAATTTCCACCTGTTGTTTATTCCATTTGCACAACAGCATGTGCAATTTATTGTCAATCAGTGTTGCTTCCTAAGTGGGCAGTTTGATTTCACAGAAGTGTGATTGACTTGGAGTTACTGTGTTGTTTAAGTGTTCCCATTATTTTTTGAGCAATGTGTGTATATAAAAATATATATATATGTAAAGCAAATATATTAAGGCATTTCTGGTAGACCTTCATCATCACCCCCATGTCTCAATGCAAGCAAAAGCGCTGAGGGGATATTGCAAAACCTATGCAATAACACCTCCAGCAAAAGCAGAATAGTGAATGATATCAGAGCTTATGCAGTACACTGGACAGACACTGTGGTAAAAACCGAACACCTGAAATGCTGCTGAGTTCTGGCAACAGAACAGAGAGTTTGTGTGTGTGGCAGGTGAATGATTGGCCCTGAGGCTTTGTCTGCTTGTATGTGTGTGCAAACTTAGAGAGCGTTACATATTTGAGATCAACTCAGCTTTGTAGAGAAATGATTTATTGAATAACCTGAAGAAAAAGGTATACTTTTTAGCATGTGCCAGGGCTGTGACTTAAGGCTGTTATTTTATAGAAATAGTGAGGAAATATATGACAAGATTTGCTACATTTGTGTGTGTGTTGGTTGGGGGCTCAGTAAATACTAAATGTCTTTTTGACATGCATGTTGCACCTGTGACTTATACGAGTTGGCAGCATTTAGTTTTTTCTACTCATAGCTCCTGGCATTTTACAGATTGGCCCTGAAATCAAAGCGCTAAGCGCTGTTTCACCGTTGTTCATTATGCTGTTCTTCTTCTTCAAGGTCTAGTTAGTATCTTAGGTACCCGGTTAACTGCTGCTGGCAAAGAAACAGCATAGGTAGGTTAGTTAATCCCATGAAATGTGCAGTCTTTTCTC
>JAUMHP010000046.1:8133794-8169180 GCA_032361065.1 Enteromius trimaculatus
GTTCATTAAAATCCACCCTTCGGGGGTTGCACTCAGTTCCCTTGTCGTGTTGTCTTTGCCGGTGGCGACAATATATAAATATATATATATATAATTATTATGTATTAAAAAACAGACCTTCATTTGACTCACCTTATGTGAGGTCATGAATATTGAATTATGCATAATAACATTTCATTTCCTCTGTTTTTTTTATCATATTGTCTAATAATGACTATGAACATAACACATAAAAACGTGCACTATGTATGCTGTGTCAGATAGAGTTGCACACATCAAACACATAAACATATGGGAGCTAATCACAGCTGCAGAGATGAATATCTCACAATTCTGCTAAAATGCAGAACAAAATGTATTTTTTCCACTGTGGTTAACAGACACATGTAAGACAGAAAGAGAGGACGGAGAGAGAAGGAAATATCCATAGCAGATTTAGGGTGGAGAAGTTAAAGTTAATCCGATGAGGTAAAACTATTGCATACCAAATGTCTTTTAGTTCATCTGTGATGAAAACACACAAATGTAGGAGCTCTTACGTATATAGACTGACTGTCTCTCTACAGACAGACTCACACTGACTCATCTCCACACGCACAGGACGCCTGTCACATTATATCAAGGCAGATGTGCTGTAGCTTTCCACATCAGTGTCTGTCTAATGCTATGTCTTTTCTCTTTTGCACACACTCACGTAACATATGAGAGTTCACATCAGTTATGTAAAGAACATACAGTCGGGTCCAAATGTCAGACAGCACATTGAAAATGTACAAATTTAATATTTATGTTGGCATGTTTTGATACATAAATTTACTTATTTTAAATTATGCATTATTTTAATTAAAATTGTTATTTATTTAAATAATATTGTATAAATCTGCATTTTAATATTGACTAAAACAGAGAAAAAAAGATTGGCTTATTATTATGGGTATGACATTATGAAAAATGTATTGTTCAACCATTCACTTGTTATGCCAATATACTTGAAATGAAAAAAAGTACGGGGGGAAAGCACTAATAAAATAAAATAAAATTGGTTTGTATAAATAAATATCTATTTGTGATGATGCATGCATTATCCCTGCATTACACTGAAATTTGCATTTGTCTTGAATTAAATTTAATTGTGAATTAAAAATGAACCATAATCCAAACACAACTGGACAAACACTGCAAAATTAATCAATTATTTAAAAAAAATCAATATCAGCTTTAAAGCAACTATTCAGAAGAAAGAAGTGAATTATTCAATTCGAATTAGTTCAATGTCATATTTTAGTTAAAAAAATACACACAATTATTAGGACTGGGCGATATAGCTGAATAGTTTCATATTGGTCGATATCGATAATTATTGATATTATATATATTGGTCTGACTACGGTCAGAGTTATAATATCCAAAAAAACTGTCATACTGGTGAGCTGACTTTTCCTCTTTTATTAACAATTACTCGGTCACAGCAGCACTCATTTTCTGTTTATGAACAGGAATCGAGAAGACCAGCGCGAGACAACGATATGGCGCAACCAAACGTGATACTGTTTGGCTGTTAGCGTATCACTCTATGTTGCTAGGTTACCAGAGAGCGAGTGTCTTTGTTAATGCAACCAAATTAGCTTCGCAACCTCTGTTTTCTATTGAGTCATCTATCGAGTCTTTCAAGTCACATGAAAGATTCGTTCAAAATGAACAAATAGTTCAAGAACGACCTGTTTTCTTCCGACGAAGAATAAAAAATATTGAACGTTTTATCTAACACATTTTTTATTGACATCGATCACGTGCCTATCATACGGTGGCCGAGAGAGCTCAACACCTGCAAACTTAAGAAAACACATGCAAACTGCAAATTCTCACAACGCAACCAAACACAGAAACGTGATGCAAACAGCACGGACTACAAGGACCTCAAAAAGTGATAAACCCATCTGGGACCTGATTATTTGTTCTGTGGCTTTTGGTCAGAGCAGAAATGTTGTTGCTGAAATAAAAGGTGAGTTTTTTTGTGTGTGTTTTTTTAACAACCTGATCATACAGTGTTTTGGATATTATTACACTAATCTGACAAATTACACACTTAACTGTGAAACATTATTTTAATGCTATGTTAGCTAGAGTTACTCTCAGATGGGTTCGTCACTTTTTTTTCTCCCCCTGAAACATTTCTGTTGTGGTCCGTGCTGTTTGCAGTGTGTTTCTGTGATGTTTTCTTAATGTGTTGTTGTTTTTTTCTGTTTGCATGTGTTTTCTGAAGTTTGCAGAATGTTGAGCTCTCTCGGCCACCATACTATACATATCGCTCTCGTTTTATAGCCAAGCCCTAACACATATATATATGTTTTTTTTAAATAAGTTAATTGATTATGCAATTCAATTTAGATACAGCACAGCAGTTAAAACAAACAGATCCCTAAAATCTGTATAGTTCCCAGAAGGACTGAATAAACACTTGTCAAATTTGAGAAAATGTTGACGACTGAGCCGTTTCCTTGAAGTTTATGCAAAGGTTTCTCTGTATTTCTGCTTGGGTATGTGTGTAAAATTATTACCAGCCTCAGAACAAGAGGAAAGCCAAGGTGTGAGATCAAGGAGGTTTCTGAAACCTGTACCTTTAGAGCAATGGCTGCCAAATAATAAATCACTCAAAGCATTATTTCTTTCTCAAGGTCTGTTGATATTTTCCTTTTGGGAGGTGAATTATTTATTATCTTCAAGTTTACCATGAGAGATTGCTTTCAGCGCATTTCTTTTCAAATGTACAATCCGCATTCAGCAACCGTGTGCGAAATCATCTTCCCAAATAGAGAAGCACACATAACATTGTCAATTTATATTACCCCCTGCATAGCGGTTTCTGCCGGAGGGAAGGAGAGAGGGAGCGAAGAAGAGCGAGCGAGAGATAGAGAATTAAGGAGAGGGAAGATAAAAAAGGGACATCTTCCTCTTCTCTTTTTTTATGGGATGTGCAGTTGTTTGGCTGAAAATTGTGCAGCGGTGATGGCCGTTGCTACATAAATCATAGCTCCATAACTTCAGTAATGAAGAAACTGCCGGGAAGGGTGGAGAAAAAATCCATTTAATGTCAAGGACGCAGTGGCAGAGGGTGTGTAGGTGTGTGTGTGCGTTCCTATGTGTGTGTAAAGGGAGTCCGTTTGATTTATGGGCCCAATCTTGAGCAGTCCTTGGCAGTGTGATGCATAAAACTCTTATCTGCAGTGTGTGTCAGTGAGTGTGTGTGTTGATTCGCGTGGGTCTCTTCCTTAGAACATTCAGTGTGTTTGTTGCCTATAAAACACAACTCTCATGAGAGATTCATTACAGCCACTGAATCTTCCCAGGCTATAGGTGTAAACAACAATAATATACAAAACAAGACTGCACAGCTCAAACTTTTTGATTATCCTAACACAAACCACAATAAACGTCCACCATGTACAACAAAAACCGGCGGCATGGAAAATGGATGTAAGACAGATAGCTACAGAGCTCGTTAAACAGAAATAGGATTATGATAACAAAAGATGCTTCTAGACATGCCTCGCAGCTCTTTCTACTTTAAGGAAATTTAATTACCAGTCATTGTTTAATCTGCCTTGTGTCACACAAAGCCCCTGCCCAATGACAAGTAGCTACATTGACACATTCATAAAAAACAAGCTGTTTATGTTGATAATTTGTTCGCGTTCTGTATCACTATTACTTATAGTCTTATTATTTTTTTTGAAAAGTAGGACCAAAGATGGAAAGGGATAAACAATATGTTTTGATTAATATTTCTGTTGGTCACACTTTATTTTAAGTGGTCTTAACTTCTATGTACTTGCATCAAAAAATAAGTACAATGTACTTGTGGTCATATTGTATTTCAAAACACTTTTGCTGCTATTGAGGTGGGATACGGGTATGGTTAGGGACGGGTTTGGTGGTATGGATAGGTTTAAGGGGGGGTTGCGGTGTAGGGATGGGTCAACATAAATATATATGAGAATATAAATGTAATTACAGAAATTAATTACAAATGAAATTACATAGGTAAAATGTATGTTGTTAAATTGTTAATTTAAATGTAAGTACATAGTAGGCCAGCTAATATAAAGTGGGACCATTTTATTTAAACCTGATGCATTTATGATGTTACAAATGATTTGTATTTTAAATAAATGCGGTTCCTTCATCAGTGAAGGAAATAAAAAAAATATTTCCAAATCAGCATATGTATTAGCATATATCAGAAAGACTTCAGGTTTGCCATCACAGGAATAAATAGAAAATAGATCATAAAAATAAAAAAAATAAACTGTAATTGTAATACATTTATTTTTGATCACATAAACTTGGTACAAGTGAGAAGGATAACCTTTTAAAAAACATAATTAATTTTTTTTAATCACAAAATGTTTGCATGAATATATAATAATGTGTGAAAGATGGCAGTTAAATATGTTGCATGCCAACCAAATTGTTTTCTTGTGTCAACTTTTATTATGTTTTCACTTAAAACACTTTGTATCAAATAGACTATGAGACACTCTAGGAAGCAAACTGGAAATAAGGAATTATAGGCCTAATGAAGAGATGTTTTAATACTGAGTCTAGCTTTGAAATCCATTCCAAGACACTGGATAGCTCAGTACAGCTCCGTTCCTCTTGACCTGGTTGTGTCGTTTGAAATCGGGCTGTTGTGTGACTCATAGTCTTAAACACACAGACACAGAGCATACACACACACACACACACACATACAAACACAGCCCACTTCACACAAACACTTCCTACCCCCCCACCACGGCAACTCAAAATAAATAAATCACATAAAAATATAATAATCCTAAAATTACCAAGAAAAGGAACAAGAGGTGTGTAATCTTGCTAATCGTGTGTAGGCTTGCTGCATTTCCATACAGCGGCAAGAGATCCTGCCAGGCATGAAGCTATATCTGCCCTTTCTCTAATATTATGCCAGAGTTAATTAATAGATCCACTTCATAAGGGTTCACATGAGTTGACCTGCATGTGACTGTATGTCATCGAGCTGCTATGTGCGGTATGCAGGCTTTACCGTTCTGAAACTTCTCAGTAAAAAGCTCTGTCATCTGGTATGTGGACCTTTTCTCTGGACTCTCTTTCTTTTACATACTGGTCTGACAGCCATGATAAAGAACGGCCTGAGGCTTACCGCAAAAAACAGTTAACTTTTTATACCTTTATAGGTGTAATGTTAATGACTCACCTGTGTACTTTAAGTGCGTGAGGGAGTTTCAGGGGAAGTGAGTAAGATAAAAGGATACGTTGCTTTTGTGGAGGTAAAAAGAATGAATGGATTTTAATGAGTATCCTATGGTTCACACCAACACAACCTCGGTGCGATTCTCACATTCTGGAAAACCTGCTCGACTGCTAATAATATGCCAGTTCATGTCGATAGATTCACTGCACACCTTTATTAAAGCAGAGGAACTGACATGGAAAGGCAGTCCCATTGCTCTCGAATGACACAGAGAGATAAGAAATGCGAGAGCAAAGCTAAATAGAGAAAGAAGATGAGCTCTCAACCCTCGTTTTCTCTCTATAATGGCTAAGTTGGCAGTACAAATAGAAAATGCAGCGAAAGCAGTGATGTACTGTCCAAACACACATTCACTGACGCACAATGCCTAGTACAAATATACCGCTTACGCATAGTTCATTGTCCCACGAACAGCAGGAAGATGGTTAACCTCATCTGATAAAATAAACATCAGGGTTAGTTACAGAGAATAACATCTGCACTACACACATATGCAGTATGGCTAATTGTTAAAGAAAATAATACATGATCAAACAGTAAAAAGGTCCAAAGAAAGACTTCAGTGTGTGGATTAAAAAAAAAAGAATACAAATTTTCATCACATTTACATCTCTTTAGTGTTCCAGATAAAACTACTATCAAGATCTTGAGAAAATCACTATTATGTCATGATAACAAAAAAATATATAATTTGTTGCTGTAATAAAACATCCCTATTAGAATAAAAGAATAAAGGATGCACTTGGTCAGCAGCAGTAATCAGGTAGGCGGTGGCCTTTAAATGGTGCTGAATTAGAATTAATAGCCCTAATTTATGAGAAGACAATATTTCGCACACCATTACACCACCAGCAGCCTGTTCATGAAAAAGCAGGATCCATAGATTTTGTTTAAGTTTTTACCTGTTTCTTGTTCCTAGCTGAGAGGAAGAACTTAGTTTGGTCTTCTGCCGCTCTTCACCATTAACACCTGGTTATGTTCGTTACTGTCACCTTCCGCAAAGTGTGTACTGATCTGGTTATTCTCCTCTGACCTCTCTCATTAAGAAGCCATTTGACCACAGAGACATTGTTCTCTGAACGTTTATTGTTTTTCACACATTCTTTAAAAACTGTTGTGCATGATAATCCCAAAAGATCAGTGGTCTCCAAGTGGTTCTTAGATCACATTTTTAGCAATAACTAAACTAAATCTTTTTTTTTTTTTTTTTTTTTTGCACACAAAAGAACAAACCCAGATCACTGCAATCTGATATTTGTGTCTCAGTGTCAAGGAATTCATTAAGATGCCTTATTTAGTTTACAGATCTCATCATGCATGTTTTTCATGCCAGAAATTCAGACATGGTGTGAAAATGCGATGAGCAAACAGACTGAAAAAAAAAACACAAATACTTTACACTGAATGTAACCAATCAAGCTTATCGCACACAATGCATCTCACAGCCCTACATCTGCACCATCCACATGCTCCTCTGGCATGTTATTTTACAGTACATCACACTAAAATCACACCCGAGTGGTTGGTTTTTTCTAGCACCGTTGACACAAATGACCTGACAGTGTAATGACAGGAAAAAACGTTAGCCTGGGGTCAGTGGACTGCAGATGGACCGGTTCATTCCATGCTAATGCAGCATTAGTCAGGCAGTTAGAGAAATGGCCCAGCACCGATCTGATCAGTGGTTTGATCTCCTGCGGTGCATGTGTCAGCTGATACTATCCAGCTCAGCCCACCTCTGCTGTAATGTGTTTAACCTCTTTATGCACTGCATTACAGCTGACCCTAAGCTCTGACCTCCGGCTCTGTCAGGATATTGAGATGGGAATCGTTTTCTTCAAAGGAGAAGAGGTGTATAGAATCATGACTTCACGTGTTGACATAGAAGGTTTATGTTTGTTCAGTTCTTCCCAATAAGACCAGCTATTTGCATGTTAGGAAACAGAGGTATAATGAATATTTCCTAATAATATGTACATACCACAGTACACTAGTTTAGGATAGCAACATGCAAATTCATTTGGAGTTATTCTTTTTCACAAAGACATATCAAAAGTGCACTTAATTGTACAGAATGAGCACTTTTTGTGTACTTCAGATCTTAAAATACTTTTTTTAATCTACTAGCACATGACTAATGACTAATACAATTTTCAACTAACATTATATTTTTGTTACAATAAATGCTTGTCAGTACATTTAGCAGTACACTTCAACAATATTTCAAACACAAGAGAAGTAATAATTCAATTATAAAGCTATAATTAAGTACTTAAATGGCTCAAAAGCACTCTTAAGCTCAACCTTTTTTTTTTCTAAGTGGGTTTGGTCAGCATAATAAGTGCATTTACAACATCTATCAGCAGTGTCTAGAGTGAAGTCTGGACCAGTCGGTTCTGGCAAGCTTAACATTCAGCAAAGCAAAAAGGTGAGGGGTGAAAATGTACTATATAAATTATAGAAATGAAATTGACTTAACTGGAGGCTCTTTAAATATTTTTTAAGGTTCTCACACTGGGGAAACTGTTAAAGGGGGGAAAAAAGAGACAAAAGTAGTGAATTTTGTTAATAGGATTGTATCCGTCAATGTATTTTGAGTGCAGTACATTCAATAACCCACACAACCCTGCTCATGCGCCTGTCGTCATTTTTCTGCAGAATACGACAAAGCTTTGAAGATCAAAGTGTGTGTGTGTGTGTTTCGCAGCGGGAGGTTTATTACTAGGGAGGATGTTTCACGTCTCATTTGGAGTCAGTCACTTAAAACACCAAACTGAGCGTTTGTGTCCGTTTTGAGTCATATTTACCCAGTACAGAATTCAGCCTTGGCCTCAGATTAAACCACAGTTATGAGGATGCAGGAAGTCTTTTTCCATGCAAGAGTTTAAATTAAGTAAATTCACTTTGTTTGAATGTTTTTCTTCTTTTGTGTTTGTGTTCCTATTTTCGTTTTTCAGTTTCAGTACTGTATTGCTTTGTTTTTAATACATTCAACGCACACACCAAAAATGGTATTAATTGCGAACAAATCAAATCAAATAAAGTGCCAGAAATAGTTGTAAAATAAACATTTTTAATAAACAACATGGGTACAGTTATACCCATAGGCTACAGTATTTGTTAAAAAATGCTATTTTATTTGGTGGGAACCTTTGAGCTTTGTAATTGTGCAGATCTTATACATGCGCAAACAGCTACATACTACCCTAAAGAAAAGGAAAAATAGAACTATCTTATGTCCCCTTTAAAAGCAGTATTTGGTGTGTAGTTCAAAAATGACTTTTGCCTTTGTGCATGTTCTCCCTGCCTCTATTCCCCAGCCTTCTCCTTTCTCTTCTCATTCTCCCTCAGTTCTCTCATTACCACTTTATCAAAACTATTAATCTCAGACAAGTAGTTCTCTCAGCGGGTTTTGGTTATCCAGCCACCTGTCAGATCCCCCCCACCCTGCGGCCCCTGCCATCACTTATATTCTTTATGCATATTCTGTCTGTATTCACCTGTATGCTTTCTTTTTTTTCCCCACACACATCAACACATTCATAGTTTCACAGTGCCGTGTTTCAAAGTAATTGAATGCATGCACACACACACAAATGCAGACATAACATTGTTCTAGGAATGGAAAAGGTTTCTCTGAGGTATTTTCATGATTAACAATCCAGGACAAAATTATGCTAGGTAATTATTCTTCTGTATTGACATTAGAGCAACAGAATACACCTCGGGAATGCACGCCTTGCATGGTATATCATCATCATATCTGTTAAAGGAGTCATACAAAGCCAATTTTCCACAATCTAATATGATTTTTTAGGATCTTAATGGAAAGTTTGTAATATAGTTTGTTTTCAAATTTCTCAAAGATTGTGTAAAAAACGCAAATTTTACCCTGTCGAAAAAAAGCTCTTTAGAAATCACTCTGTTTTGTGTACTTCCCCTTTAAATCTTCGCGAGCTCCGCTGACTCCGCCCCTCTTTTCCTAGGCACTCTTGGAAGATCTTTTTTAGCCGTATTCATAGTGAAACTTGCTAATTAGCACATTATTAGGAAAGGCAATTTGCAAAGATTCATTAAATACTCACGGCTTCTGTAGGTAAGGCTGGATCGTGAATGATTTGCGTGAACATAAATGCATTTCGGATGATCGAGGGCGCGTTTTCCTCCAGAACCAAACGTAACGTTAATCCTCCTCTTCTTCAGTCACTCAGATGTCAGTGGGTAAATGACTACTGCTATGTTCATTAATACATTCAACAACAAAACACCTCAATCGCTTAGGAGTCATGCTTGTCTCTGCATCTCGGTCTGATGACGGCTCACTCAGGACGGGTCTGATGTAAGACACCAGTTCAGTCTGTGTGACACGCTGCTGTCAATAAACTATTGTGGGAGTGGCCTCTGTCGGTGTGACGCCACACTGACATGCATTTGAGAATGGTTTGATTTTTAAAGGGGCAATTTATTTTTATTTAATTAAAAGAACACTACTGGGTGGACCTTTATCATTGTAGGGTGGTTGTGTACACACACTCCCAACTCAGCTTGTAGAAGTGCATGTAGCACCGGATAACCCCTTTAAAGGCCAGCATTATATAGTAATTTATTAACTCTGTTAAATGTAACTGTAAATGTAATCTTTAGCTGATCAAATTTTTTTAGTTTATACTTTTGTGATGCCTAAATTTGTAAAGATTTTATTTATTTTGTGTGTGCAGGTATTACAATTTGTAATTCAGAAGACTTAAAAAAACACCTATAGAAAGTCCCCATTAACCACAACTACCAAAATGTATGTCTGTGTGTGTTTTACTCAATTTAGACAAATAGTAGAGTGCATTTCAGTATTGACCACTTAGCAGTTATTTTGCATGAAAACAATTGACGCACCCTTCAAATCCTCATCTAACCTTACTGCTGTTGTGTATCATTCTATTTTTTGGATACAGATAAAGATGATGTACTATGGTAGTTTTGATCTACTGCTTTGTCTCTCAAAACAGCACATCAAATTTGATAGCCTTGACATTTTCTATAATAACTCCATTTGTGTCATTATGAAAAAGCCACACTGAATGCATTTGGAGTGACAGCACTTGCAAAACCACAGTTATTATTTGGGATTTAATGATGTAATATGTGTTTCTGCTGTCTTCGGTGGCTTAAAAGAGAGAGAGACACCGACACAACTCAGGTTCATATAATTGAGTTTTAAAGAGAAGGAATTACTCCTTTAACAGCTGAGTAACCCCATCCCTTCCTCTCTCTCTCTCACACACACACACACACACAATAGACCTCTTGTTGTGTATCAGGGGAGCTTGGGAGTGATATTACCCCACTTCGCCCCACAGGAAACAGAGCAAACACCCCTAGACCTCTCCCTCCTCTTTCGTCTTTTCTTCTCCTTCATTCCTGTGCTCTCTGTGTACCCCCACAGGACAAAAAGCCATCCTGTCAGGCCTCAGATATTAGATAAAGTGGAAATCAACTATATTGGCACATCAAATAAAGCGGTTAGAACAAAGATTAAAGCCATCTAAATTGCTGTATCGTATTACACACTGGCAGCACATCAGTCATTTAAAATGAAATATTTGTTGGCTAAACAATACCTCAACGTGTGTAGTACAGATATACAATACATTTTTAGAAATAGAACAGAAAAGCTGTCTTAATAATAAGTTATAACAACTCTCTAGCCTTTTTCTGGACATGGATAAGAGCATCAGTCATTTTACAAGTGGCATATTACCACATACGGATGTAGCATGTTTAATCCAGCTGCAGGTGTGCTCTATCATTATTAGCCCTGAAAAACACCACAGACGACAGATCGCTGGCAGGATGCAGGGAAATTTTGAGGAGCTGCTGGTTTTAGTTTGATACTTTGAATAATGCAAACCAATACCAGGGAGATTATTAATACATATTTAATTCAGTCTTCATTTATGGGTGTGTAAATGCACTTGTTAGCATCTGTTCTTCTGTATGACCTACTCTGGAAGTAGGTCAGCAGGAAGAATTCATTTGTATCCTCCTGCTTTAAATGAACAAACACACTGAACAGATGCTTGTAAGTGTGTATTTGTGTTCACGTGAGAGTATTTGCACACAGTGTTGATATTCAAATTAGATGGCTGGTATGATAGAGTTGGTCTTCTCACACCCACACACATTCAAATGTGCTGTGAGCAGCAGTGCATGATGGTCATTTCTCATTTCTGTTGTTCAGTGTTTGTGACTTTCCTTTGTTTTTCATCATTTTTATAATAAACACAATCGTCTCATTCTTTTTTATCTCTGTATTTTCCCATAGGTGTCAGAAATAATGGCCTTGGCTGAGTTGTGGCACAGTGGGTTGTTCAAAGGTTCATGATTTATAAGAGCTGCGATATTCGCCGGGATGCTGGCTTGAATCGGGCCTGTGTAATTTCTCTGTCCACATTCCTGTCTGTCCCTCCATTTCTCAACACATTATAGAGTCTGAATCTTTTTAATAGCCATTAAAAGCATATGCTTATCCTTGAGAAAATCAGAGTCAAACGATATGAGTTGCTTTATTTTATATTAGTTTTAAGTGAGGTTTGGTAAAAGTATAATTTTAATAGAAAAGAATACATTTTAAACAAATAGCTTTAGTAAATGAAATAGTTAATAATAAATAGTTTTAGCAATTGAATTAAGTTGCAAGTTACAAATTAGTTTAGCTACTATTAAAAAATCCATTTATGTGACGTCTTTAATGTTTACATTTTTGGATTTTTTTTTTTTTTTAATGATTTCTGATTTGAATTGTTTGAGGTTTGATACAGTGCATTTAAATCATGGGGTTTGTGCCTCCAGTGTGTAAAAAAAAAAAAAAAACAAGAAATGGGACACTGCTATTTTCATGCCTGCTTATTTTGAGCAATGATACTATCCCCCATCTTTCTGGGTTTTTTTCTCTCACAATCCCATATGCTTTTTATCAAATAAATTGAGATAATCATTGGCTTATGTCATGCGACTTCAGTTTGATTTACATACTAGGCGATAGAGAAGGAAATGTTTAAAATTTCCTTTTGTCCCAACACACCCTCAGACACACACTGAACCTTAATTTGCATTCCTCACTAACAGGTGTGACATCCAGCTGCTTCAAGAGAAAAATGAAAATAGATCAGTGTTTTTTCTCGGTTAAGGAAATAAATGCCTTTTAAAACATTAACACACTGCACTGTTGGATGGAGCAGAACTACACCCTGGAATGGAATGGGACGGAATGGAATGGGGAACACAGGGTGGCACATAAAGAAATTCTCTCTTTCTGTGTCTGTGTGTGTGTGTGTGTGTGTGCAATAGAGAGAGAAAAGAGAGCTCTCTGTAAGGCCTCTTTGTTCTTTTGCAATATATTTAGATGTGTTCAGGTTCATCATGTTCTTGTGTTGTGCAAGTGTGCTACTGAGCAGAATGGCATGAATGATTGTTGTTATGTTTGTGTGCGTTTCTACATTATTTCTGGAGAAGCGTGCCAGGTATGCACAGTTATCTGCAGAGATATGCATGCCTGAGTTGTCATTTGTTAAGCAATTGTGTGTTTTGTATGGCAGATGTATTTTTCAAGTTATTTAGAGCAAGAACCGAAATATATTATATAATTTGAAATTCTGTAGTGTTCATGAATTACCATGATTTTATGATTTTTGTTCAACGATTCTCCATTTATTTAAAAAAAACAAACAAACAAAAAACACAGTAACACATAGAGTAACAGTAAAAACAGTGGTGTATCACAAAAACATTAAAAAAGACGAACCAGCAACAAACAGCAACTGTATGTATTTGTGCAGGTTCCTTATACGTCTTCTTTACAATTATCTCAATCTATTGCAGTCTTTCAGGGTGCAACATGCGGATCAGATTTATGTTGGAATGAAGGATTGGCAACAACATTGTGCATGTGAAATATTTTTCTTTATGCAAATTCTTCTCATGACTGGCACAGCTGTGTCACATGTGTCAACTTGTGAGTAATCTCCAAAAAGTACATTTATTCGCATAGTACATGGTATATATATAGTACATAGTATAGTACATTTGTCATATGAAGACAAACCATAGAAACAAGCCTACACAATCAGTGTTACAGTAAGTTGAGTCTCTTAGATTATGATCTGTCTTCTGATTTGAACACACAACCTATCAGTTACCAGATTAAATATTTAACCACTAGGCTAAACCACCACCATATAATGTTAAATCTTATATTGGTTGTGCAGGTGTTTTATGCTAATGCGATTGACTTGACTAGCTTGGAAAAATGTGTGAGACGTGCAAAGAGGAATTCTGCTGGGCAGTCCACAGCTGATGAAATGATGTTGTAATGATTTGGAGCAGGTTAAGGTCTGACTAATGCAGGTGCAGATCCATTTCATCCCTCTCACGCTATGATGATTTCTCACTTCTACACACTTGCTTTAATTAAGTGTTCCCTGCTGAAAAACAGCATATGCTGGTTAGGTATGTTTTAAAACTGGGATGCTGGTTTTAGCTGGTCATACCTGGTCCTTTGCTGGTCTTTAGCTGGTTGATTAAACACTCATACTTTTCTTTATTCAGTTAATCCTTGTAATGGGAACATTGTTTCCAGTATATTCCCTTTTTCAGCCTTTGTGTGTGGAACAGCCTTTGTGTGTGTGCAAGGCAGCTGAATTTCAGGAAAGGCAGCTACTGAGAATGAATGTCTTTGTGGCAGGCTCTTGGTGAGAGCTATTCCAGTTCCAGTGCATGGATGAGCGTTTGGTAGTGACTGAGCTTTGGTCTGTGTGAATATCCTCTTCTTTTCTTTACCACTTATCTTTTTGAAACCAGACTATCTGTACTGAGTTACAGAAATACAAATTGATGCTTTCCGCTGTGACCTCTCACTGACACACGTAGAATTGGTCCTGTGCTGCCTGATAAAAAAAAAAAAAAAAAAAAAAACAAGCAATATTAACCCATAAAAAAAAATCCAGAATTGATGCATACTTAATTTCTAAGAGACAGAAATGGGAAGAAGAACAGAAACTCTCTCAAGACACGTTCAGAATGTCATATTACCCATTATGCATATTTTCTGTATGCATGATCAACTCGGTGTATGACCAGACCTCATTGCATAAGATAATGACTTGACCTTTAATTTAGATTGGGACAATTTAACTGGAAGTAATATCAACTGCAATTTTAAATATTAACTTCGTTTGTCATTATCGGACCACCCAAAGTTAATCTGCTGTATTTTCACACAAAATTGGATTTCGAAAAATGATGATATTAGTTTCCAAAAGCATAAATGGATTCTCACTTATGCACATAGTGAAGTCAAATGTCACCAACATAATTACATTCTGCACTTAATTAGAATTTTTTTTTTTTTTTTTTTTTGCATGCTGTTTCACTCAGTATTTAAAAAAAGCATGCTACAAGCATATAAATATTAATTTTGCCAGGGTTTTTTTGTTTGTTTTAGTTCTTTACCAATGTCATTTTTTGCTTGTAATGATATTAAGTTAACCTATCCTTGCTTTTGTGTATTATTTATAAATATTATAATATTAATTCTAATATTGTATTTATATTATATTATATTTTCATTATGCTACATAATTGGTAAACTATTTTAATAAGTTATTCAGAATTATAATTTATGAAAAATGTATCCTTTTAATGGGTTACTCCACTCCAAAATGAACATTTTCCAAATTTATGCATTGACGCAGAGAGACAAATTGGTGAATAAAGTCATTATTATTTATTTATTTTCATTCAAAAAGTACTATCATAGCATCATAACGTTATGGTTGAAGCATTGATGGCAGATGGACTATTCTGACAATGTTTTTCATATTTTCTGGGACTTGACAGTGTTCATGACTTGGCAGTCAAAAGGACAGTCACGAGCCTCCTGGTTTGCATCCAAACACAACCTAATTTAATTTTGGGGTGAAGTAACACATTAGGAGAAAAGCTCTGACTGGGAGATTTCTCTTGACATCAAAAAAAAAAAAAGTAGGATTAGGATATTGTTTCTCATTTTTTGTTGTTGTTGATGAAAATGCATATATATTTATATATTAAAATATATATATATATATATATATTTTGTTTGTTTTTGTTTTTTATATTGAGAGGTTCTTATTATTTTAAACTACATTTAGTCTTGTCTTTTTTTGTCAACTATGCATGTTGATATAGTCAACGTTAGTGTTTAATGTGTCATTTCAGCTTAGTCATGCAAAAAGGTCATCAATTAATATTTTAGATCATAGCCTTGGTTTATGAAATTAACACTGCAGTATATAGTGTGTTGAATCTGTTCAGAGAAAGCTGTTGAGCAGCACACAAGGCTCTAGTGTTGTAGGCCAGGGCCAGGGACTCGCCCAGCTGTCTGCGCCCAAGCAGGGTGAGTTTAGGGTGGGCCTCTTGTTCCTGTTCCTCCCCTCTTGAGCAGCTGTCAGGATCTTGGAGAAATGACCTATTCAGAGCAAGGACATAAGAGCAGTGTTTAAGGGCCCTGGTGAAGACTGATGGGCTACATTCACATACATGCACACGCATACATTCATGCATACATAAAGTGGGCACACATGAGATCACGTGGTCAACACAAATTGATTCACACACAAACGCAGACACCTGCATGAACACAAAGAGTTTCTTACAGAGGGTCACAAAATGCTCAGTGAATTTTAAAAAAAACCCGCAAAACAATGATGCACACATCCATACTGCTCCTTTACTTTTTTTTTTTAGTAACTTGAGGTCTTTTATATAAATTCTTAACAAATGCATTTTCTTCCTAGTGATTTCAAGCGCTTGTCAAAGGTGAGCTTGCATGCGACGATCCATTTCCTGTGACCCTGTGAATGTCTCCATGCTGTCTAAATATTTATGAGCCTTTGGATGACTCATGCAATGGAAAATGTGACAGAAAATACATACGCTGTGATCATTCCCCACCTTTGACCGAGACACTGAGTTCAAGCAATCTATCACGCGCTAATCTGAAAATCAAAACCAAATATACACTTTAATCAGAAAAGAAAAGTTACTTTTCCGTAATGGCTGTATTTGTGTGAATGAAAACCAGCTGCAGTCCATGAACAATGCTTCTGACCTCGACTTCAGAATAAATTGGCTGTGCGACAGGGTTGAGTCGGTTAACAAGCAAGCAGTGGGAAGGTAACAAGCCATGAAAGCTAGTTGAAGCATTTCACTGAAGGCCTCAGTGGTTGCCGAGAGATAGTGCAACAAAACTGAGCTGATAAGAAGATTAATTTATATTCCTAAACGAACATCTGCAGTGGTTCTTTCTTCATGCCATTCGCAAAATAAATCATGTCTAAATGTACCCGCACACCTACACCCGCGACAAAACGCACGCTGCCTTGCCGTAGTCCGATGATGGATTTTTATGACAGACAATTATACTGTCCCACAGAAGCGCTTCTGTCTGTTGAGGATTGCGTGTTCATTTGCATCCTTTGAATGAGCTGTTGCTCCTCTCTAATGTGTTTGTACCTTGAGGCCCTCTGCAATGACTGTCATATTGAATGCGGGTTGATTAATGTTCCTCCATCAGCTGCTTTGAAGGTTTTAACATTCTGTCGAATAGAGGTGAAGTCATGCTGTGGAAATGAGCTTTTGGCCAAGGTTTAAGTAGTGGCATGTTTTGCTGAAGTTAGCTGAACACTCACGCTAAGTGGTTGCTTTTAAGCCTGGGTGAGTCTGTTAGCGGGATAGCATGCTAATAAAGAGGCAGGATACAAACTGAGAGCTGTTTTGTCAGCAGTCAAACTGTGTGATCCTCGAGGTCATAGGTTGGTCAACGTAATTATAGAACCAGTTCAACCAGGTCACCATCAGATTAATCGATGTTAAACCAGATTTAACTGAGTTACAGTCCAGTTTAGAGCAGCCGATAAAACCATACTCAGCCTTAGTGACTCACATGCCCTCTACTGTTTATTGTAAGTTTTTTTTAAATGGTTTTCAGATTATTACATTAATCTTCCCAAAGGAATTTTTTTTTTTTTGTAGAAACCAGAATGGTCCGTCTATGGTATCACTCTGAAAACCTCCTTTTGGAAGCTTTATTTTTGAATATTAAAAAATAAATGGCTGCATCTGAAAGCTCTAAAATGCAGCCTTTGGAGGCATGCCCCGGACACGTCCTGGCGCTCATACAGATCGGTCTGCACATGAAGCTAAAACCTATATCCTTATAGAAATCCTGGCCAGGACATGTCTAGGAAAAATGGCACATATGGTTACCCTAGGTTTGTGTACAAATGTATATTTCTGTCTACCTTTTTGCACTTTTGCTTTTATTTCTAGCAAGAAATCAGTGTTCACGAAAACTTGTTCTATTTTGTTGTAGATCATTAAACCATTATGTTGCCTCAGAAATCTGTCCGAAATCATTTTCATAAGGTGCCTTCCTGCAAAATCCTGTCTTTGAAGTCATTGCCTCAGGCTTTTGGACGCAGTCTATATGTAGCTCTGCCCCTTTTCAACCCTGCGCTTGTTGTCTTCTGTCCTCCATTTGTATTTCCACAGTGTGAAGGTAAGGTTGCACGAATTAATGAATGAACCTCTGTTTTTAAAATCTTCCCAGTCTATTGACATGTGTTGTGACATCCCCTTCAAACATTACAATGCACACAAAAACGTTCGTTAAGTAAATCCACTTCACCAACTAATTACTCTTCAGCAGTGATAGAGCTACTGCAAAAACGCAAATGTTCATGGTAATGTTCTAAAGATGGCTGCGCACTTATTTCTCTGACACTTAAGGCAAAGACTATGGAATAACCAGTAAATGCAACACTCAACGTGGCTGATCTATTGAAGGAAGCCTCACTTTCTAAAAAAGAGCCAGTTGCTTATCAGTAAAGTCACTGCATCCCTGTAGCTGCTTTTAGAAACCCATGTTGTTATAGAAACGGCTGGTCTAGCCTCAAAACAAACATGTTGTCAGATTTCTAACCTAAAACTGAATCAAAATCTTGGCAAACAGTTCTGGGGAATTTGATGTTTCCCCATTAAAGAGATAGGAGATGTCTGGGAGGAGTTTCAAAGATGACCAATAAAATGACTTACCTTAAATGGACTTTGCATAAGGTCTATATCAAAGCTGCATATTTCCCAACATATTTTCAATAACCTAAACTGGGAGTATTTGTATATTCATTAATTAACCTCATTAAATCATTTTGGATTTCTATGTTTGCTGAGAGAGCCCTATAGAAGATCTACTGCAGATCTAAACCAGCTAATGACTGTAGACGACCAGCGTTAACCAGTTTGGATCCAAGTTAAATTATACAGAAAAAAATCCACACTCAGAAAGAGCTTTTAATAAAGAATATTTCCCATGCATGTTCACATAGTAACACACAACAGTAGTTAAACCTTCCTTCTGGAAATTCTTATCTTCTTATCGTGGGTGGTTTGATTGTGTTTTTGTGTGCACTCTGGCAACGTTATGATTGAGGAATGCACCTGATGTTGCAGGCAGTGACATGACGAGATCTACATCTTGACTGTTGATGTTATGCAGGCTGCGTTTCTCAAATGTGTGATTGTGTACAACCAAAGCAGTCTGACATTCACCGGTGTATGAGCACATGTCTGGGCCGTAACTACAAGTGGAAAAGAGTGTCATTGTCAAACGGTGTGTGTTTGTTTGTGTGTTTAGGCTTGCACTCTATTGCGTATCCACCACATTTCCACTCTTATCTCATCTCTATGCATGGCAAATCGTGAGTGCACACACCCGGCTTTGAAAAGCTGACAGTGTGTTTGTTGGTGTCAAGCACCAGCGTGTTTCAGGGATTACATCCTCACTTTCTTCTTGTTTTGGTATCCAAAAGAAGAACAAAGGGAGGCAGGAATCCTCAGAAGGTTCTGGGGTTTTCCTCTCTCATTCTGTGTGATGAGGGTTGCTGAAATCTTTAACAAAAGACCAGAAAAAGTAAGAGCTCTGCTGTTTGCAAAGTCTTCCTTTTAAGTTTTATGAGCTAATTTAATAATTTATTATTTCAGAATTAAATTATCATAGAAATCAAAGCATTATAGGACCTGCAAATATCTTTCAGGTGCTGAGCAACATCCTTTTAAATGTAATAGTTTACTCATTTTGTGTTTAATGATTGTCTTATTGTTTAAATGTGTCTAAAAATAATTATTTAACGCAGATATTTAATTGCATGTGCCTACTGTGACAACTTAACCCACATAGCGTGACAACATTGTGTTTAATGGACTGTATCTTTTCTTTTGAGAAATAATGGTGCAAATTTTCAATTGATTTTTTTCTTTAGTAAAGACTTTAATGTTTGTGCTTTTTCTGTAAATGTACCTTTAGAAATATTCAAATTGTGTGACAGCAAGCCTCAGTTTTCCTTGTTACTTTATTGTTATTGTGAAAATAGAAAAGTAAAATATACATACATAATACGTACTGTTGTACACATTAATAGTGCAGATGGAATCAAGTAGACATAAAGGTTTTTGAAATGTAAAAATGATGTAAAATGGGGAATTGCTGTTCATTTAAATGCTGCTCACAATTTCAGTAGTGCAATGCTCATATTTACAATCTCAGGTTAGCACACATCATCAGATTAGTCTATTGAATAGGGAAAGATAAGTGCACTTTCCTTGAAGACAATATCACACTGCAGGTAAAGGAGTTGATTCCTTCACCGAATACTGATGCATTTGGCTCCATTTTGACTGAAAATAGCGCTTAGTTTAAAAGAACAGAGCTGCTATTAAAGTAAATGTAGCTTTCATGTCATGTTCAGTTGGTATGCTGATTTAGTGAAGAACATCTCTGAATAAATTCGGAAAGAATCCTCTGGAAGGAATGTATCTGCAGTATTTATGCTGTCATTTCTTCTTCCTGGAAAATGTGTGCTTGAAGAGAAGCTTGTGAAGAAATCCCCCAGCAGTGCATGAGTAAGAGAGAACTGTATCTTACCGATTAAACATGTAGAGTCTCACAGAGACTGGAATCCCCCACACAACCCTAGAGTCTGTGCAAATGGAAAGAAACAGTCACAGATAGCACTTTTATTATGCCTTATTTCAACCTCTACATTTGTTAACAATTCAGAATAATTCAATAACTCTGATTGAAACCCTTGATTATGTTTTTTGGAGCAAAGTTTAAGGGAAAATGTTACTTGCTGGATTCTCAGCAACTCTGCGTGCATTCAAATGATACTCTTTCACTGGATTTATGGATAATAAAAAATGTAATTTTGGGGATCCATGAGATAATAGTCTTAAACTCTTGCAGCTTTTGCTGCATACCGTATGCTGGCTGTGGCAAGTTTAATAATGCATAATAATATTGTTCCAATATCTTATGAGCTTTGGGCCATCAAGACCCTTTTTCATTTTAATAAAATTTTAATATTCTCTTTCTCTCTCTGTTGCTCCGTCTCTCTCTGTTTCCTTTGTCCTAGCAAATGATGCAAAAGCGTATGCCGTTTTGCAGAAATTAGTCGATGAAAGCAGGATAATACACCTCTGGGGAATCTCTTCTTCTGTATCTCTCTACACCTCCCTCTTTCTTTCTCTCTTTCAAGAAGTGTACTGTAATTACCCATAATGCCTGACATATCAAAAGCACATTAGGGAGGACTTCAAAGGGCTTTGAAGCAAACACATGCATTAAACGAAACTGCCCTGCTCATGAAACTTCTCATGAAGTAACCGACTTTATCCGTGAGACAAAAGGACCTGTTAGGTTCACTGTAATTCCCAGCTTCCCTTTGTCTTGTTCACTCTTTCTGTAAATGTTTGGGTTCAAATGTCTTGAAATACTGTAGATCAACTTCTAGATGTTGTCAACGACATTTAGATAGACAGTTTTAACTGTCTTTGTCCAGATCATTTTCAGTACACAAACGTTGCAATATCAACAGTCATCAGATTCATTTTCTTTGGGGGTTGAGCATTTCGTCTTGCTAATTAAGTTCAGATACAGCACATGTCCCTTGAGTTCCGTTTGTGATAACTGCTCGTGGGAGCATTGGAAAATTAACAAAAGCATTTACGTATGCTTTTATTGAACTGTATTCGAACTGATGGAGTCAATACAGACAGTAATGATAGAAATAAATGAACAGTATATTTATTATATGATGCCACGGCTCCCACTAGCATAATTCCCTTATTAAATCCATATTCTTAATAGAAATGTGCTGCAACGGTATGTGCAATCACAGTGCAACCTGGATCAGTTAAGCCGTGCATGTTTTTTTTCCCTTCTAATCAATTTTTTATGATGTTAATGCTTCTATTATTAATATTGATATTGCATGTGGAATCATTAACCCTAGTCACATAATGGCTTAATGCTACTTTATATTGTCATTTGATTTCTATAGCATGTGTGTGGGTAGATATAACGTGTTCTTCCAGATCTAATGATGCAAAGTTGTCTTACTGCAGGATGACCTCACAAAAATGAAAACACCATCCACCCAGAAACTGCCTCTTGTTTTGTTCCAACACACAGATGTTCAGAGCCGCCCACCGCAAGCTGGGTGTCAGAACAAACAGGGGAAAAGGAATGACAATGAATTACAGTGAGAACATGAGGTCGCATACAGTGAAAAAACTGTCTGCTTTTTTGATGTTATTTAGCTTCATGGGGTTGACCGGTTGAAAATGCAAATTGTGTAATCATTTACTCACCCTTATGTTGTTCCAAACCTGTAGGATTTTCTCTCGTCTGTGGAAAACAAAAGAAGATAAACGTGAAAAACCAAAGCCAACATCCTTTCAAATGATCTTTTATACAGGCTTGGAGTAAATGGTGACACAATTAGCATTTTGGGTGAACTATCTATTTAATGGTTCTACTGGGTGCTCTGGTGTGATTGAGCTTGTTTATGTGCATGGTCTTGAAAGCGTCTTCTTTGCAGCGGTTAAAGCGATAAACGGCTGCATGCTTTTCTTGAAACTTGTTAAATTATTCATTGATAATTAAAAGATTCCGCAGTTTATCACAAAGTGCTTACTCGCCACTAGTGATCCTGGATTGCTGTTCCTGTGAAAACCTTACAAAAACTGATACCAATAGTATTGTAAACAGTTCAGTTTGGTTTGTCAGTTAAGCCAATAAAGCCACATAAAAAGTCTAAGTAAGGGGGGGGGGGGATGTTTTTCGAGTTGTTTTGTGCTCCACATAAGAATGAAATGTCTAGAACACAAGTGAGTATATACAATATATTGACAGAATGTCCATTCTTGGGAGAATTACCCATTTAATGCTTCTTTCATCATCGAGTCAGTTCTTTTTATTGAAGCTGTTTTCAGAATGCATTAAACAGATTTGTAACTCAACACTGAAAGCTGGTGCGATTCAGCAAAACAGCGCAAAACTGCAAACTCAAACTGGCGACCACTCACCTACACAGAACAATTCTTCTCCAGTGTGTGTTATTAGCCAGGTTGTTGTTTAATTGCGCTAGCTTTCAATGTCACTGCGTTGCCTTTAAGCAACATGATGTTATTTAAGCTACATAATGTTATTTATTATGTTATGTTTTCCCTCTGAGTGCACCGTAAACCGTAAATTACCCTCTCCAGAGACGGCAAGGAAGAATCGCATTACCGAGCAGCAGATTGGCTCATAAAAACGTAATCTCCATGGCGAGTAACACAAACACATGGATGCTTTAAAGCCTTCTGTGTGCTGCTCGATAACGTCAAGGTTTTTCTTGCTGAGGCGACAAAAAAGCAGATGTCGAGGGCGTAAGAGTTTCACTCTTTGCTGATATACATGGTGTATATGGCGTACGTCAGTTGCTAAGTTCACAAAGCCTTTTTATGAAGTAGAAGCAGCGTTTCTGATGTGAATCTTTTCATAGAGGATATAAATACATGTCTCCACTACCGGTTCAGTATTTAGCACATTTGTCATTTGAAATGTAATGAGGGATTAATGCCATTATGTTCTGGCCTGTTATTGTGCACAGGCTGTGGTCAGAGAAGGAAACGTAACACATGGCACATGGCCCCAAACAACCATGCTGTAGCTATAGTTACAGTTCAAACAAAAGCCTAAGTGGTTGATTCTGCTCCGACCATAGCAATATATCACTGACCCACAGGACCAGCTTGATAGGGTTAATTTAGCCATAGGGATACGCCCTGGTTTTACAGGGGAGTGAGACCATCATAACTGTTCTTTGGAGATTTGTGTGTATGTGTGACGTGTGTGTAATGATAGAGGTTGCATGGCGTAAAGCGGCCTGTCATCAAAAACATGAATGTGTGTCATTACACATGTGAGTCTAAGCTTAAATACAAACAAACATATGTATTATCTTTTATTAGAGGGAGATTTTACACAAAAAGGACAGTTTTAAGAATTAAACAGGAAGTTTATGCAAGTCAATGGACCTCTTGAGACATTTTCTCTTGCATTATGCAGAAGAAACAAAGTCATACAGGATTGGGATGACATGAGGATGAGTATGTGCTGAGCCCAAGTAATTTTTTGGTGACCTGTCCATTTAAGTGTCTGCAACACTTGCAAACGGACATGTGAAATTCAAAGTCTCAGTGCAGATGAATTTTTTTATTCTAGCCAGATTTAGCCTGGAAAATATGGTGGGTATGTGAGAAGTGCGCGTCGATGAGTGGTTCTGTCAAGCCTCTTCCAAAAATCAGAGCCCTGAAGCTACATTTGTGTTTCCGTGCCAGCAAGACAAAACATATTGTAAGGAGTGTAAGAACATTTGCTGTATATTGATATTTCAAATAAAATGAGATCCATTACAACACCCACCAAAACAGGAATCCATTAAGTTGGTGGAGCATGTGAATGTCTTTTGTAGCTACTGTATGCTCCACGGCTATTATCTGAGCTACTGAGTCACCTCTTCACAACCCCAGTGTTTAAAACTTTATGGAAAGAGTATCCAGATGTGCAGTTCGCGATCAATATCAGTGCTCTGAAGTGCCTCAAGCGATTCACAGTTTGTGTGTGTGTGTGTGTTTGAGATCGTGTTTACTCACATGTTTTGGTCGGTTGCTGGAGATGGTTTTAGATTTAAGCAAATGAGAGTGTATAAAAGTGGGTGGATTATTTTAATGGATAGATTTAGCACCCTTTCATGATTTAAAGAGCCAATGAAAAACAGCTCACACACTTAAATTATGTTTGCATTCTTGGAAAGAACAAGCTCACAGGAAAATAACTGTAATGCACTGCCACATACACAAACCTTTGCGTATGCTGCTACCCAATATGCACTGGTACGCCATGTTTATGTTTTTTTCATCTTTTGAAAACAGTCCTGGTTATAGTTTTCTTGATGGCTGCTATTATTATATTTTAAGATATTTGTCTTGCACTAATAAATGTGCAAAAATATTGTGCATTACTTGTAATATCTACTGCCAATAGGACACATTGATAAGACCTTGCGGCAACATTCTAAAATTGATATTTTTTTATACAGAACAGGCTATTGCTTCTGAGATACTTTCTCGATAAATTCACAGAGCCTAGGATAAAATGTTTATGGGTGGGCCTTTTCCCCCCTGAGGCCAATGAGCATGTTATATCATATAAACTTATATACGAGCTTAGTGGGCCCCCAAGACAAGTTTCCCATTTGTACCCCCCTGACAACAGCCCTGCACACAGGTAGATCAGAGCACATGTACACACACTCAATTAAGAAGAGGATGACTGTTATGAATGGGCTGCTTTGTAAGGTGTGTGTGAAACCGTTCAAAACTGTTCAAACAGACCGGTTTGCTGCTTAAGGCCAAAAGGTTAGTCTTCACTAAATATTCTGAACTATTGTTGCTTTAACAGGGTTCGGAAGGGTTGCTCATGTTTAATACTATACACTGACCCAAAACAGATGTTAAACATATAAAGCCACAAGGGCATATGCAGTCTGTGCATATGCATTTACCATGTGTGTTAATGAGGTGAAAAACAGCTTCAAAGCAGATCAGTGAAGTCACACACACATTGACCTATGGCAGCACACGCACTTATTTAGCTGTGTGAATGAGGCTACTATAGACTTCTTTTGCTGTTGACTTCTTTTTATCTTTTTGTTTGGGTTGTCTTAAAAACACGTATTACTATTCTAGGCAAGCATCTCTGAGGGAGAAACAGATTGAAAGAGAGATGGCACTCCCTTATTTCCTTGAGCTCTGTCACCTGGCCAGGCATAATCCATCATGCTGTGAGTTGTCTCAAACACACACGCACACACACATACTCATGAAGGCTCTGGTAACCCCATCTCACCCTGTGTGGCCTTGATTAAAATGGGACCAAGCTGAAATAAATTATATTTTAAATAAACATGCCACCTGCAGGACTTCATGATTGCTCGAGGTGATTGGTTGAAGAGAGTAAAGTCAGGGGGGATTTTAATGAATGAGTGCTGGGGAAAACAACATCAGGGTGTTGTTGAAGTTGTTATGAAGACCCCAGTCAGAGCTCACTTACTATGGATGTTTAACACTGCTGGAAACGTCGACAGGTTTCCAGTTTGAAATCCCTGAGAGAGAAAGAGGTAGTGAGAGAGGAAACGCACCGAAGCTCAGTGGGGAATGTTAATTAGCCTAGATTGCAGAGTTATGACTATGATTGATGAATATTTAATTAGTTTTGATTACATTCAACTGTTATTACAAATTCAGTTTTGACATTCCAATGGAAACAAAAAGCTTCTGTTAAACCCAGAAACAACAGCAAAGAATGTGGAGCCAGTAAACTGCCACAAATTACTTACAAACCCATTAACACAGGTAAAACTTTACAGCACAGTTAGGCTACATGGACCAGGCCAGCCGTGACCATGAACATGAACTTTAGCTAATGCTAAAATAAACTAACAATGAACAATTTACGTTAAAGCATTTATTAATCTAGTCGCATTTTTCTGCTCTGTTGTACTCTACTGCGCTTCTACTGTAAATAAGCAAACGTTTTAATTAGTAATTTGCCCCCACATTTAAAAAAATATTAATTACAAAATTTTAATTAAAAGGAGTGTGCATACGCTTAAATTGACGCCAGCACTCATATTTATAAAACCCTCCATTGCAGTGGAAAAATGCTTAGAGTCACGTCAAGGTCTGAGCAGACATACACACGTTTTATTGTCAGAGTATTGCAGATTTTTGAAAATGTAAGCTGTTCCTGCAGCTTGCTGCTCTAAATTATGATGATTGGTGATATTTTATATGTTAATGACATTAATTGGGAGTTGTTTAGAAGGGAGAGAGCTGAAAGATTTCACATCTGAAAGAGACGCGTACATTAATTTTCCTTTCATACGTTTTTTCTATGAATCAAACGTATGCATATCTAAGAAATGATCGTAAGATCAAATTTAGGATGGTTTCTGTGCAGCATTTCATAAATGAAGCCCCAGGTGTAACTCGAATGTCATATTTCCTTGGCAACCAGGCCAAAACATGGATGACCTTTGTGACTTGGCTGTTTTAGAAAAGACTTGACTGCAAGTCAAAATGACATTTCTTGAACTCCTCCCTTTTTTCTTGGAAAATTTCAGAGCACCGTCTGCCAGGTCTTGTAGTATTGATGTTCGGCTAAAATCAGATGAGCCACAGGTCAGTTATTGTTATTTTCAATATCTGGCATACCATCACAGCAACTGTGACGATTTATCTGTTAGGGATGTGTGTGTGTGTGCACCTGCTATTTATCACCTTATGGGGACCAATTGTCCCCTCAAAGATAGGAATACCAGTAAATTTTGACATTGTGGGGACATTTGTTAGGTCCCCATGAGGAAACAAGCTTATAAATCACACAGAATGAAGTTTTTTGAAAGTCTAAAAGTGCACACAGTTTCCTGTAAGGGGTGTTTAGGTGTAGGATCAGACAATACCACATACAGGAATGTCCCCATAAAACATGTAAACCCAATGTGTGTGTGTTGAGTGCACCTGACTTTTGCTGTCTCTGTTTCTTTTAAAGTTTTTTAAAGCAGAATTCTGACAGTGATTAACAAATTCATGACAGGTTGTAATAATAGAAGACTGACTTCAGCAAATGTGCTTTATATTAAATGAAACTGTCATCGACTTGTTTTGACTGGCTTAAACCCAACAAAATTCTAGAGATCAAGCTAGACATAAAAGATTTACAAGACAGCTGACAGCTCATATATGAAAGAACGGTGTTGATCTCACTGGAATCCTCTTTACCTGTGGACTAGGAATTATGATTTGAACTAATCCTGTATGCTGCTGTCATGTCATGTTATTTGTTGTGTTTTGGTTCAGCGTGAAAAGAATGTGTTTTCAATATGCCACCAAACAATCATTATATCTGTCTCCTCTGGTTAGTCATGATGCATTGAAAAATAAATAGTCTTCCAAAGGCATCTTCTGTACTTGCTTGTATCCTGTTATGTTATGCACAGAAAGAAAGTAATATAAAAGTCTTTCATTGTTGCCCTGTGTCTCATACTCTTTTTTTTTCAGCCACAGATTTAAGATTATGTGTTTAATTAACTCTATAAAGTCTACTGTATCATATCATATCTGATTGACTTCTAAATTATTATACAAGTAGTTTACATAGTTTAATTGTAAAAAAGTCCACTTTCAGGCTGTAGTTCACTGAAAGTAATCATAAAATTAACTTTTATGTTGTTAGTAAAATTTAAAGGGCACCTATATGTCAATTTCACTTATATATATATATATATAGTTAGTCAACATAAATGCGTGAGTGTGTGTACAAAACCAACCGATAATGATAATTAGTACATATAGTACTATACTGTACATGGTACCATGTGATAAAGATACCATGTGACAGCTGCTTTCTGTCTGTGTGCTCAGGAAACCGTTTCAGAAATTTAAACTGACTTTAAAATGCCAGGTTTTTGCACAATAGACATAATAATCAAACCCAAACAGATGTTTTTAGTAGACTATTGGAGTTACGAGATATAATGGAACAGCCCTATTCTGGAAAAGAGAGCAGGAAGCAGAAGCTAAATAACATTTATAAAGTGTTGCGCAAAAACCATCTTTGATCTCATGATCATTTCTCAAATATGCGTACTTTGCTTCATAGAATGAACGTACAAACAGAAAATGCGAGTACACCTCCCTTCTATGAATCGCAAATAATCTTGTACAACTGAATGGTTTCAGCTCTCAACTCCTGAGTAATTAACATTTAAAATATCACCAATCATCATAACATAGAACAGCGAGCTGCAAGAACAGCTTACATTTTACAAATCTGCAATAGTCCAACAATAAAAAGTGTGTATGTCTGCTCAGACCCTGACCTGGCACTAAGAACTTTTATTTATTTTATTTTTTTAATATATAAATAAGAGTGCTGGCACGGATTTAAGCGTACACACATCCTAAAATCAAATTTGTGCATATGCACACTTTATAAATGAAGCCCCAGAGACTTATATTACGTCTTTTAAAAAGGGACATAAGTGCACTTTAAAGATTAACTTTCTTTTTAGTTCTTTAAAATTAAAGATTGATGATCAATTTGGTTATCCCTGTTAAAATATGACATGATGAAAATAAGGAACTTTTATTTTTACATCTCTCAATATTTCATTTTTTTGCATTCCACAATAAAATCTTAGTTTAATCATAAAACAAAGATTTTTTAATCATTTTGAAATAGCATATAAATAATATGTAAGTCAGCAACTGCATCAGACTGAATAAAGTTTTAATAAATATGAGCTCTATATTTTTTTATATCATTCTGAGCTATAAAAGACTGATGTATCAAATATAAATATATTTCATTTTTGTATTTTTTTTTTTTTTTATTAAATATATTATTTTATGTCAGAAGATTTAATAAACTGTTCCATTTCAAAGTTTTGGCATTTTTTTCATGACTATTGTTTTATATGTAAATCAGAGTTAAAAGATTTTAACTTTTAGAGACATGTCTCAAGGCTCTGCATTGTTTTCCATTTTTCTTTGTTACCACTCATGAGTTTTTGGTCACAGGAAGTCATTGTTTGTGACACAGCAGAATTGCTGTAAGTGTGAAAGCAATACACAAGTTTGCTGCTGCCAGCTTTGTTTACATACCGCTTAATTTATACTTCTGAGTCGAACCTACGCTGTAGCCTACGCACAGAGATATATAATGGTCTGTATACTTTCTCTATGAGAAAACACTCCATCGTAATAATACATTGATGGCCTAAGACGTGAAACGAGTGGTTTGTGTGAGAAAAAAACGAGCAGTATTTACCTCTTATACACCACCATGTCCAAATGATCTGAGGGTGCTCGTTTCGTGTCTTAGACCATCAATGTATTGTTAGAACGAGGTATGGTTTAATTTGAAAGAAACATAATGGACGTGCCTCTTTATTGTCTGCATTCTCTCTTCTTGGATGCAGTATGTAGTAGTGATAAAAGTTACTGTGCTATTTCCCAAAAGACATTACAGCAGCATGATGCCTTGAGCTGTGCTGGTCATTTATGCAGTTTATATGACTGTTTTATATCACATTTACAAAGGAAAGGTAAACAAACACTCGGCAACAGTCGGGCTCATCTCAGTCCTTTCAATGAAGAGGAATGTCTAAATCCCTGTGAAGAGGAGCTCTTCTATTTCAGGTATCATGTGTTTCTTGTCATGTGTTGCTATAGCAACTTGAAACCTGGCAACACAAAATTGCTTCGCTCATAAAGCGCTTGACATTGAACAACAGATGACAAAATGTGCCTGAAATCGCACCAAGGTAATGTGTGCTTAATGTAAGTGGGGATAAAGTGAGAACAGAGATGATGAGAGTTTGAAATCATATCATCGCACATGCTGTGATGAATAAAAGAGCGCCATTAGGATCGATCAACCTGGGGTTATTTTCAAAGACAAAGTCTTAGCCGTCCTATAGATATTAGTGAAAGAGATGTTTCAAAGGCCTGTTACTGTATCAAAGCAAGCACACAAAATCTGTTAACCATTGCATCAGTAATTTTTGGAGGAAAGTATAAATTAAATCCTTTATATGTAAAAAACGCTATAGTCGCTGGGGTTTATTAATAATTCATATGGAGCCCAAGTGCATGTAGTTCTTTTTGAAATAATACATCACATACGTCTCGTTTCCCTGAGCTCGACTCCCACTCATGCATCGTATTGTTCTAACTTTGTTTAAAACAGTGCATTTGTGTGTGGGTGGTTTGATATAAGGCCTGTCTCATTTTAATATACAGCAGCGCCTTTGCTCACTGAGTGGGGACCTTTTGTCTCTTTAACATTCAGCTGCATGGGTATTAGAGACAAACAGTATAAACCAGAGAATGGAGATATGAAACCATGGCAACAGCAGCTGGATGCAATTTGACCTGTGTGTTTCACAAAATGCCATTAATGAAGTGATTCTACAAAATTCAGATGTACAAAAGCCATTCAGGTAAGTGGTCAAATAATTACGAGAAGAAAAACAAATAGAAACACTTTACAATAGCTGTGTTCAGTTGGCTAGTGTGGTAGGTATTATTCATTTACAGCGAACAATACGTTTACAGCGTTTATTCATGATCATTTTGACGTTCCACATTTCAACATCAATAACAAAAGGTAAATTACTGGTGAGTTTTAGAAAGGGATATACAGGGTAACACTTTGCGGTAAGGGTACATGAATTACTATGAATTCATGCATAAATTAATCCATGAATTATGCCTTACTTATGCAGCAATATCTCATGAATTGTCAGGAACTAACATGAGTTCAGAGTCTTTCATTCATGACTTCATGGATGAACTACACATTAATTACGACATTAACTAAGATGGGTACATCATCATGATTTATGATTTATTAAGCATGATCATGATGTTTTCTTTGTTCACAAGAAAGAAAGAAAAAGAAAGAATGAAAAGTCTTTACTGTGTACTTTGGAAAAGTCTGTAGTATATAAATTGTCATCAAAATAGCAACAGTGTTTATTGATATTCGGGGTCGAGGCAGACAAGATTGAGCACCGGCAGACAGACACAGCATAGGCAAAGACAATAGAGTAAATGTAAACAAAGCAATGGTCAAATACCGGCAATCAGAGTCCAAGGGATGAGGCTTAAAAAAATGTCCAGGAACAGGCAAAGATCGGCAGAGAATAAATCCATATGACAAAACACACTAGAAACAAAGACACGAGTGAAATCAACCAGGTCGAACCGGGTTGACGATGTAATGAACCGTGAAGACACACAAACACATCCAGGGATTTATACACACAAAACTAGGTCAATGGGAGTAGACTTGCAATGAAACACCATGATAACAAATGAGTGGGCGGAGACATGAGTACAAAATATACACAGTTTGTGAAGAGCTGGAGTGCCATCCAGAGCTGTGCTGGCACATCCAGCTGATCGTGACATAGCCCCCCCTTAAAGGAGCGGCTTCCAGATGCTCGAGACTTAGGAGCTGGAGGGAACACCCACCAGGGCGGGGCAGACAGCGGTGAAGCCCACCGGGGCGGAGCAGACGGAGGAGATGCCCTCCAGGTGATGGTGGTGAAGCCCACCGGGGCGGAGCAGAAGGAGGAGACGCCCTCCAGGGCGGAGCAGCCCACCTGGGCCTACCAGGCAGCGATGTTGCTCTCCTGAGCCGACCAGGCAGTTCGTAGACCCTCCAGGGTGGAGCAGGCGGCAGGGATGACCACCTGACCACCTGATGACCAACATCAGGATAAATTTTTAGGTGTCGTCAGTGTGTCAGTACTGTAAATGCCATTTTATGCCATCATTAATAACATACTGGCATTCAGTATTTCAAGGACCAAGTCACCACTTTAGTTGAGGGGCCACAAACATGATGAAGTTATGAGAAACTAATGCTCAGTTAATGATGAGTACTAGATTTTGATTTCAACAGAATTCACATGCTATGTGCTGTGATTGGCCAGTGGTGTGGTGTGTTAATTTACCTGGAAGACTATATGAACATGGTTAATAACTAATAATAATAAAAAAAGAAAAACATTAGTTCTCACATTAATAGACTGTTCTAGCCTGTATGCATGAATGAGGTAATGTGGATTTTTGTAAATTCATTAGTATTTTAAATAGTTTTGTATGCACAAAATAATGCTATTTTATACACAAATCCATGACAATATGTGTACTACAGATTTATCCAAAGTAGATAGTAAAGACTTTTCTTCTTTTCTTTCTTGTGAACAAAGAAAACATAATTATCATATGTAATAAACCATTAATTACACATCTTAATTAATGTGTAGTTCATCCATGAAGTCATGAATGAAAGACTTTATTCATGAGATATTAATGCATGAAGTAAGGTACAAGTCATGCATTAATTTATGCCTGAATTCATAGTAATTCATGTACCCTTACAGTGTTACCAGGAAGGATTTAGAAAATTCTGTCTTTAATTACTCATGCTTATATCATTTAGCGATGTTCATTAGTCCCTTGTTTGTCCTGAACAGTTAAACCACCTGCCTTTCTTCAGAAAAAGTTCCACAAATTTGTTTTTGTGGATTTGAAACCTATCCAACAATGACTGTATGCTTTTGAGATCCATCTTTTTACATGGAGGACAACTGGGGACTCATATGCAACTATTATAGAAGATTAAATTGCTTTAAGAGCCAGGGGGTGAAAACTTTTGAACAGAATAAAGATATATTATCTTATTTTGCCTAAATATATTATTTTGCCCTTCAGAATTTACAAAGTTTTTTTTTATTATCATTATTTATTTTGGGGGGGGGGGGGGGGTATTTCCTTATCAAATCTGATTTGAAAGTGAACTTAGATCAGTGAAAGGTTATTTTCCAATTTACAGGAATGAGGAACTTTCAACATGCTTGCTTGTTCCCATGATGCAAGTGAAAGATAAGCCAGCAAAGAAAATCAATTAAAGTCAGTTCTAATCTCAGAGAAAAACAACTACAACAAGGTGTATTTTAAGTGTGCTGACATGTCTTATCCTATCAGTAAATGATTGTATAAATGATCATTATCAGAGCTGTCAAAACTAAAATAGTAGAAATAGCATCCTGCATAATGCTCAGCATTGTTTAAAGGCAGGTTTCCTTTTATCTAATACTTGTCAGTTAACAGCTTCATAGTGTGCATAGTTTTAATGTCACAAACAAGGCTAGCTCTTGAATCATTTAGTTACAGCTTGCTAGAGCATTCCGGTCCTGATAGCCCAAAGGGCACATACTTTATCTGTTAGCTAACTTCCAGCATAAGCATCTAGCACAAGCAGGTAATTCAAGGACGTGTAATGGGGACTGAACCTGAACCTTTGTGCTCTGTGCTTTGTGGTAGTGATTTTAATTTAATGACATAAGCCTACCCACAATTCCACAAAATGTTGTCTCATTGCAATCTCTGGTAATAGGTGAAAGAAAAAAACAAGAAAGGCCAGGAGCTATGAAGTACCTAGCAGACATTTTCAGTGCCTCTGTCTTCTAAACTTCAATGCTGGCCGGTAGATCTGTATAAAGCTCCTGATTCAGAACAGGTCATTACATTAAGGAAACTTTAGAATGTTTTACTGCACCACAAGGGCACTGTAGAAGGGCCCAAGACATTAAAGTTGTTGGAATTAGAGTGTGTGCGGGTGTGTGTGTGTGTGTCTGTGTTTTATGAGGCCATTTTGGATCTTATTAGAGGCTCGGTCTTGTGTTTCTTCCCATGAGAACAAGGTCTTTCCCTTTAAACACTAATATGTTGCTGTGTAAACTGTGGCGTTGTCAGTATGGATGAATGTCAAGTATTCCCCTGAACTCTTTATTAAAACATGCTAATGCCTTGAATTAGAGCTAACTAAACATTTGCTAATAATCTAGATATCAGCATGCACACACACTTTCTATCTTGATATTAAATGCTAACTTGGCTTCTTACCTTTCCATTTATTGACTAAAACCAGACATGCGTATCGAACCTGTGTGTTTTGGAGTTGCTGAAAAGGTTAAAAAGGGTGGAGATCAAGAGCAGATAGAATGTGTTTGTTAGCCAGTGCATGCTATTATCTTGACCTTCAACCTCTTCTTGCTCAGTGTACCTGCTAATTAGGCTTTGTAAAAGAACACAGATTAAAACATGCAAAGCACTAGTGAGAAGACACACCTCCCGCCCCAGGAACGCAAGTGTGTGTGTGTGTGTGTGTGTGTGTGTGAGGCTTGGATTGTTTTGAAATAATTGAAGAACTTTGAGATTTGTAAAACCTATCCAATTATATATTTTTATACTTTATTTTCCATTTATTGGCAATTCTGCATATCCAGCTGTCTGTCTATTCTGGTAATCAGAATATATGTGCATTAAAAATATGCATTAATACTAAGGCAGACTTATTTGAGAATAACTTTAGTGATTAATACATTGTTTTCATTACAGAAAACATTTTTTATGTAAAAGACTAATTTGTTGTTGTCCTGGTATCAACACACAAATATGCAGAGGTGACTTGACATTTTAATTTGTGGCTATTACTCCTGTAATAATATCAGCAATGACAGATATGTGTAAGGTAGTGTTGAGCCTGTCAGTCTTTTTATTATTAATAGAAAATGTGCTGACAGGATGGTCTCTGCAGTTACCAGTGCGTTTGCAGGTGTTTTAATAAAGGCCAGGGCAGTGATTGACCTCAGATAGTATTATTACGTTTAGATCTTTAAGAAGAATGGAATCGTATAAAATAATTAACGTTTATTAATTTTTGTGTGCATTAAGTTCACAATGTAGTGTGAAGAAGGAAAAAATGTAGACATGATTTTTGTGTCGGCGTCCATAAAGAATGTGTTGAGAGGAAGGGAGCAGTTGTTTGTTTTCTGTAATCATGCAGTTTAGTTTTCTAGAAAGGTAAATAGGCTTTACTTATCAGATTTGGATTCCGTCACTGATTTCATTAGAAGGTGTTTATTACAGGAAGAGTAATCTTTGCTTCTGTGTGACCTTTTACTGGAGTTTGTAGAGCTGCAGAGGTACAATCATAAATATGAAGGACAGAGCAAAGCTGGGGCATAGATA
>JAUMHP010000046.1:8180938-8223124 GCA_032361065.1 Enteromius trimaculatus
TCTATTTTTAACTATTAGAAATTTAAAAAATTATTATACACAATAAATATGAAAATGTTTTTATATATATATACTCTTTGTTTAGATGATCAGATTTTAAATGTAAGAATTTATATTAGTGATGGATTTTCACATTATACAATTAAAAGTAGAAAATCTACAGAGGACCATTGAAAAGTAGTAAATAAAAAGGGAAGTTATAGTGAAATGTTTCCATAAATGTTTTAATTATATATTATATAACAATTATATAAAAAAAACCTGGTCTCATTAAAATATGTACCTCTGTACACCATTTTTACATACATCTTACTGCACGTATTTTTCTACTTTCGCTGTATTTTCTAAGAGAAATGTCCACTAAGTGGCACTTAAGCACAGGTTCAATACGTGAACCCTGGCACATTTTACTACGTTGATATAGGTATGTATAGCAGTGGTTCAGAATTTAAATATCCATCGACTGTTGCTAAAACTTATTGCTCAGTCATGTGCCCTACACCAAATCCAACCCTAAACCTACGGTACCTGATACTTAAAACAAATATAAAAACAGATTTGTTGCAACCATAGTTACACAGGATTCAAAGTGCCTTGCATCTCTTCGTCTCTGTACTCTGTGAGCTACAGAACAACCTACGATCTATGAAAACCTATAGATATGAAACTGGACATGTCAGCTTTCAAATATCCCAGCATATTAATATTGTTTTGAATTGTGAAGTTCTGCTTTATTAATCAAAAGTCTGTAACTTTGTGTTAAAATAAATAAAAGGTGTCTTGGGGTTACTGCCTCTAGTGTTTATTTCTTTTGGAAACTGCAGTGATATGTACTTACTGGTACGTATTTCTTGTCATACTAAAAAGTGCACCAAGGTACATTTATGCCATGAGATCAGGTAGCACAGTTTTGTTTGTACAGAATCTATATCATTCAAAAGTTTGGGATCAGTAAGTAATTTAGTAAATATGCATTAAACTGATCAAAAGGGACCGTAAATGCATGTATAACGTTACAAAGAATTGTTTTGTTTGTTTAAAATGAATATTAAACAAATATCAAACCCCAAACTTTCAAACTGTATAATGTATCTTCCTCATACACACAGGCACACTGTAATCCCTTCCTGCTACTGTGACAAATAAACCCTCCTCACCTAGATTATGTTTTCAAATTCAATACAGTATATTGTTTCTGTACCTGTTTTTCATTTGTGTGGTAAATATTCAGTTGATCTATTAAAGCAACATTTTGGGAGAATCCCTTTGTTAAGCTGGCACTGAAAGACTGTAATTTAGAGACACTTCAAAGTGCTGCATAAACCCTGCAACACTAAAGACTCATTTAAAAAGTTCTTATTTGACAGGTACACAGCCCCATTTCTCTCTCTAATCTCTTTCTGACATTCCCTGGTATTTCTTTGACTGACATCCCCTCAAAACGATATTAATACGTGGAATGTTTTTGAAGAAGAGTACATGCACTTCAGTTTGTGTGTTTGTGTATTTGTGCTGACAGCTCTAAAATAGAGGCTTCTCTTTGACTGAAGGCTGTGTGTATTTGTGGACTGTCACTGTTACAGTTTTGACGGATACAGGCCTTCAAATTGATACAATGAATAAGTGTCTTGTTGACTCAGAGGCTTTAGGGATTGGAGGATTTAATGCGAGTGACACTCTTTTGAGATGCGTGCCGTACTTCAGATGAAGATCTGCGTTTGTGCACAGGTGCTCCGCTGACCCGTGGTAAAAACCCACTCCCTAAGCACCTTTCACAGCGTTTTATTACTGTACAAAACACCACTCACACGCCACTACAAAGACATAATGACGGGTTTTGACACCAGAAGCAAAATTACCGAGATTTTTCATGGTTCACGTGGAACAAAAGACCTCAAATGTTGCTCTATCAGCCACACGCAGACTAAAGAAACTGGCCTTCAGTCAAAGCTGAATCCTTTAATTACAAGAGCTCATGAGGCGATAACGTATGTGCTTGTGTATGTGTGTGCTTGCGAGGGCTTAAAGAAGGACAAATTGGGAAGCACTTGTCTTATTCTGTCAGGTGATGAAAGACAGCATTGGCGCTCCCTGAGGAAGAGAGAATGGTGAAACGGAGGGATTAGTAAGAAATGAAAGAGTGTGAGAGCACTGAACAGTTGATTGTGCGTGATGGCTGCGGGCCGCTGCTCGGCATCAAAGCTCAGTAATGTGCCTATGTAATTACTGTGTGTTTAGTAAACATGGATGCGGTTTTCCTTTGTAGCTGATAGGAGCGGTGTGTGCAGATGTGTCAGTGCGTGATTCACTGCAGGTTACCAAAATATGACCAAAAAAAAAAAATCCATTTCTCCCAACCCTTTCTGCACCCCCACCAAAAAGATTTGATGAGAAACACACCAGAAATAGACACCCACAAAATCTAAAACTTTTTTCTCAGTTAAGCAATATCACACAAGCAATATTTTTGGATTATCTATATGCGTATCGGTATTCAGTCATACTGGTATTACTATTGTATAAAAGCAATATCACACCTGCAACCGTGATGGCTTTACAATTGCAAGTGTGATATTGCTTTTATACAATAACTCAACACAATATTTTAGACACATTAATATTGCTAGTTAGTCAGGCATGCAATGCTTTCAAGCCAGAAAACAATTATTATAAATATTATTATTATATTTTGCACAGTAATCCCAAATAACTACATCTATACTTAAAATGATAATTTATTTATACATGGTCACAGTTAAAAATGTTTTGCTACATAAAGCAAACCATTTATGATGGGGTTTTGCTTTACGGCGTTTGCTAATGACTTGCTTTCCCCTCACTGATAACTTTAAATATATTATCTATTGTTTATATTAGGTCAGCGTTCAGAGTTCCCCATATGTGTATACAACTTTGCTTATTCACTGATTATGATATTTATGACTCCTATGATGAAGGGCAAAAACAGGGAAAAGTCCCAGTGCTCCTACAGTAAATACGCCACAGTCAAATTCAAGGGCCATTTAAAAACAAAACAAGCAGGGAAAGGGCAGTGAAAAACCCCCTCAATGTATCGAGATACTGGATAGAACATGCCGGTGGCTTCTTATGCCTGTCATACCCTGTCCTCCCATAATGGTACTCCTACTTCTAACATTTTTTCTGCTTCCATAGGTACACTTTCAAAAATCGAAGAAAAAACCTAAAATGACCTTGTAGCCATTTTTTATGTTGATTACTTCTGTGTCGCCTTGTGTCTTAAGATTAACACACTTGTCAAAGTAATATGTAGAATATACACAGAAAAGGGGTTTCTCCTTTAAATGTGCCATAGGTGGGATACTAGTTAATGGCTGTTATTTATTTGCGGGGTTGACAGGTTTACAGTGGAACTCCTCCTAAAGTCATTACGGTGCCATGGGGAGGTGTTTTGTACTGTTGGTTACTGTCCCCATCCACAGATTCATTACTCAGCAGTGGTATATATTGACTTTGTTAGTCGCGAGTTGTGTGTGTGTGCAAATAACTTTTAGAGGTCTCTAAACAATAGGGGAAAGGGGAAAAAAGCGCTCTGAATATGTAACAAAACAGAGCTTTTAGCAGAATAATAATGAATGCAGTGTTATCTACAGTGAGGCTTTTCAGGTTTTCTACAGACAATGTCTACTTCGCTTTTTAGGCGATAATGTAAAAGTACTATTTTACAGCCTAACGAAAGACCCTACTGCGTGGATTATTAATCAGTCTAGTTTAGAATTGGCAGAACGATCATACTTTTTACATTACTTGTGCAGCATTTTTACAATAATGGAAAGAACAATTGTTAATAATTTTTGCATCTGCAATTACAGTCCAATATATTAGTTGCTGTCAGTCTAAGAAGGTTCTCTTCTGATAATCAGGCTTTAGTACCGGTACAGTTCATTAGCATGACAGAAGCGGTAACTGTGTAAAACAGTAATTTGACTAAGACTACAGTAACTCTCCAATTGAATTATCAACATAAAAGCAGTGGTCTAGCAGTTATATAAATGGTAAATATTAGATATCATAATAAAATAAATGAAAACAAGAAAAAACACTTGAACATTTGATGTACATGATGTATGAACATTTACTACATATACACCGGTCTACATACAACAATTATACAAAACATGCTCTATGTACATAAAATGATTCCTTACAAATGTAACAATAAATAAGATTAATGCACTGGAATAAACAAAACAAAAAATAGCAAGTGTTCTCATGCGCAGTGAAACGTGTTTTTCAATAGAATAAGCCAATAAAAAAGCCCATTTTTGTCACTTTAACTCAAGTACAAACAGTATTCACATCTAGTACTAGTCTACAGTTAACAATTATGGCTTGCATTTTAATTGGGACCTTTTTATTTGTGACCAAAATAAAAGAAAGCCTGAATTTATGCTAATTTGTGTAACTGACAATAGGCAAAATTCATGAACAAAGCCTTTATGGCTGATACGGCAAGCTAAAAGTATCAAGAAACACATTTGAATGCCTGTTTGCTCATGAATTGCTGTCAAACAATTAATTGCGATTAATTCCATCCAAAATAAAGGTTTTGAATTACATATCTGTGTGTTCTATGTATATGTATTATACAATATATATTTAAAAATATTTACATGTATATATTTATATTCATATTATTTATATCATATGTAAATATAATTTTACATTTTTCTTACAAATATTTATGCATAGGCGTGTATTATATATACATAACAAAGATATATCTTAAGACATACATATACTATGTAAACAAAAACTTTTATTATAGATAAATCATGATTAATCGTTTGACACACTATTTTAGATGTTTGCTGCACATGTGGCATTATAGGCAATGGCTTATGAGCACCAATGAATCTGAACTGTTTCAGAAGAGTAAAGCAGGACACATATTACACCTTCTCCTCCATTTGGACATGTAAAACCAAATGTGCGAGTTTGAATCTGAAAGGTGATTCCTTACTCTTACACGCAGCGTAGGCGGTGAATGCTTTTATAAACCAAGTCATCATTCATCTACTGAAAGAAAGGGTCAGTATTTTTGTGTCCTGATATAAACTGACATGGACAGTTGGAGAAAAATACATTGTGCGGCAATGTGGGTGGGGGACTTTTGTGTGTGTGACTGAACGTGTGCTGAAACTGCCTAACCTGATTCTGTCATTGCAGGCTCCAGGCTATAAAGCAAAATACAGCCACTCAGACAAGCCCCATCTCACACACGGACCAAAGTAAGTGCTATGAAGTCTGGAGAATGTCACAGAAGGCCGAAAGTTTGCTAAGATTAAAGGAAGAACAAAAAAACAAGCCAAAATAAGGAGTGGGATCAGATCCTGGTCCAAATCTCAAACTGCAAATCCAAGTCCAAATGTTTTGTTTCGACACCAACCGATGACTGTTTGTTCATTTCAGAGATACACAATATTCTCCTCTCCGTCAGTATCTCTGTTCTCTGTCTCCATGGTAACAAAGGGCTGGTTGACGAGCAGGACGTCAGCTTGATGAAGCCCCGCCCCTGTTACACCAGCTGACCAAGGTTCTTGGACATGGCCAAACTGATCCACATCTGTGAAGACAAGATCAGATGTTAATTCATCACTGTCATCAACAGTCGCCAGAGTAACATTATTCATCATCTGCATGCTGATCCCTCATTTTCCTTCAGTTGAAGAAAATAGGGCTGCAAGATTATGACAAAATGACGTCATTGTTTATTACGATTACTAAACTGAATGATGTTTATACCATTGTTTGAAGAAACTGTGTGCCAAATTCTTACTATAAAGTGTTCTTCCATGAAAAACCTTTATTGCTTTTCTGTAGTATTAAGCCTAAAATATGTCAATTATACATTGGACTTGTATTATAGCGTATAAAACTTTGCCACTTAATAAAAATGACGTCATATTTTACTCATCCCCAAGCCAACAGCAATGGCCATACGCATATCCCCGAGAGTGCATCTTAGCTGACCTTTGAATCGACGTATGACAACACAGCAGAAACAAGTACCAATTTCATTACCTCCATTCTGAATGTTTGTGTATGTGAGGTAATGTTGTTAGCTGAGCGCAGTGTGAATAGTGAAGGTCAGACATTAACTACTGTGAGGCCATGGTCTTGACCTCTGAATAAATAGTGAAACAAAGCAGCATTATAAGCTTGTTGATTTAACCAGCACTTCAATCAAGGTGACATTCGTATTTATTGACTTCGATTCAGAAAAACGGACAGGTACAGTAGACTGTAAGGAGATCTTGAGTGAATCATGACTATTGTGCACACACAAATTAATTATGGCCTTCACCTGTTTGGCAAAAATAGTAAAAAATATTTTAATATAATATTACAATTTAGAATAACAGTTTTTGTTTGAATAGATTTTAAAAAGATTTGAATTTTTTATTTTATTTTTTTTTCCGCTGAATTTTCAGCAGCCACTAGTTCAGTATTAAGCGTCACATGATCCTTCAAAAATTTGCTGCTCAAGAAAGGTTTCTTGTTATTATCAATGTTGGCAAAGGTTGTGACTATTGATATGTTGATGAAACTGTAAAACATTTTCTTCTCAGAATTCTATGCTTAATAGAAAGTTTAAAAGAACAACATTTATTTGACATACATTTTTTTAGTAATACAGTTAATGTCTCTGCTTTCACTTTTGATCAAGTTATATCGTAAACAAACTCATACGATTTAGAAACATGTACTAACCAGCATGAGTCAACTAAGCCATGCTAACCAGCTATTAAGTGCAGGGCAGTAAAGCAGGTAATTATAGGTAAACAAATGTAGTAAATGTTCATTGTGGATATTTATGTTAAATACGACCCAACATATAATAAGATTAGCTAAGTAGTGGGACCCTAATCTAGCTAAATATGCACCTTTGTGCACGCTCGGTCAATAATGAGAGGGTTAATAAGCTGGTCAATAAACACACAGCATACAACCTTTAAAGCAAGTAAATGTAACATTCGCCTGTAAAAATTTTCATTTCACTTCTGTGTTCCACGAGTACGTTTAGGCAGCACAGAGATGAAGTGTAAAAGTGTGTTTGTGTTTGAGAGAGAGACAATTCATAATGTTAAACAGACAACTCAGACAGCTCGTGTGAAAAACAGATGAATAAGTTTATGTCCCTCTCCCCTCCTCTCCCTTGTAAGATGACAGGTCACTCTGTAATGAGTTTGGTAAAGATTTTTTAGATCAATGTTCCAATCAGTCTCCCGTAGCTGGAGGCCCTTGATTCACACGCCAGTGTCAACCCAGTGACAGTCAATAGACAGAATGCGTAATTGATCGCTGAGACAGATGTGTATCTGCGTGTGTTTGTACCTGTGTGCGATAGAGTGAGGATGAATCTTTGTTATTAAATGCAGATTAACAACACAAAGAGCAAATCGACCTTCACTGCTGCAACACAAGTTTTAGTAACGATTTGCAAGTTAATGCGATAAAATCAAACCTTTCTTTTGCTTCCGTGGTTCATAGTTAAGGGTCAAACAAGTCCAGCTTGACTTTCTGTTATATTTTTAAGTCAGAAAATTATAGAACAGAGTTAGGGTGATTATAAAGAGAGTGATTTGTTTGGATGTGTCTGGTGCAGTTATGAAATAACTGTTTATAGTTGCCAATTGATATCACAACATGTATTTTAACGAGCTTATCTAATTATTTGCAATTCATTAATTTTGAGTCTTGTTTTCAACTCAAATATTAAGCAATGTGAAGCTACTTTCTCATTATGTCAGGCTTCATCAGTTATAATCGTACCCTTTGGTCTGAGACTTAATATATTCTGAAAATATTATTGAAAATCTAGGTAACACTGTACTTAAAACTTTATAAAAATAGTTTGGACGCATTAATTATGCCTTATAAAGCACTTGAAAATGCATTGTGTGCATCTCAAAAATAATTGTAACACTTCATACATTGTAATACTTGTCAATTCATTGTTATACTATGTATTTTAAACTTAGTTACAATTATTTAATACAAGCATTTAATATAATGCAATATACATAGGTTTTAAGTAAAGTGTTACCAAAATATATTATGGTTTACACAAAATTTCAAGAAGTACAAGTGTGTTTCTTGATCCGATCAACATATGAGAATGATTTCTGAAGGATCATGTGACACCGAAGACAGGAGTAGTAACTGCTGAAAATTCAGCTTTGCACGCACAGGAATAAATTACAATTTAAAACGTATTATAATAGAAAATGCTTTCTAATAATGTTATACAATACAAAGAAAATGTCATTATATTGTTTCACAATATTACAACTTCATATTTTTTTTATCAAATAAATGAATATCATTTTGTGCCCCAAAAGAAGAAAAAGAGTTACTCGCCCTGCAACACAAGACTCCTCATTCTCTCAACACAAGTAACTAATGATTGCAGTAAAACATTACCATTGCTGGGGATCTCTGTTAGACTTCTCAGAGGGGTTGAGTACATTGTTCCTTCAGTCCAGCTCTCATGCCCAGCAGGAGCATCAGATACTCCAGCAGAGCTCTGTCTGTGGTTGGATCGTGCCAGGAGTGAATTGAGACTGTTCTGAGCACTGGGAGAATCTGAGTATCCTGAGTGCAGGTGGACTGTGTGATGATGACGGTGTGGATGATGTTGAAGGTGGATGTTCCTGTTGTTCAGGGAGGGAGACATAAACGCTGCCTCGTTCACAAAAATGGATCCGTGCTCATCCTGAACACTCGGGTGATGGTGACCCGCGTCCTGAAAGACAGACATCACTTGCATATTATATACACATATTATGTAAAACATACAAATTAGTGCTGTCAAATGATTAACTACATCTAAAATAAAGGTTTTTGTTTGCATAACGTGTGTGTGTTCTGTGTACATTTATTATCTATATATAAATACACGCATACAGTATAAACAGTCTACATTGATATAATTTAAATAAACTTTTTTTTTTTTTTAATGTACACTCATCTGTGTGTGGACCTCATTCAAATAATATAATGCCCAGATTGATTACTTCTAGCACATGTGTGTTAACAGCTTCAGATTATGTGTTATGACATACAAATTTGCCACACCTTTTTAAGTCATGACACAGAACATATAGATGTAGTAAACTTACATAAACTGCTGAATCCTAAGAGTCAGTTTGGAAAACAATAACAAATAAAGACAAAGAGAAGAAATATTTTAGAACATAATAGCAAAATTATAACATAATCAGGGAACATTAAAAAAAGAAACAATTCCGTACTCTGCCATCTTTATTAAGCCATTATATTGAATTAAGTCTTAATATCCAGCTAACTTCTATTAGCAGAAACTGTATTATTTTTAATTTCCTCCGCATTACATCATCTGGTCATTCAAAGGCCTTTTCAGTTTTCTTTTGTGTGTGCTTCATTTTTTCACATTTAGTAGCAGCTGTTTCACTTTAGAAAGCCTGCAGTATGATGATGTTTTTCCATCAGACATCATATCCACCTCTTCACTCATTTTCCTGAGATTTCCTCATTCATTCAGTTGGATTACACATGTCAATTAAAGGCCAGACTGAATCATTGACCCACAAGCTCAAAATCACCCCTCTGTGCTAATCAGCCCCCACAAACAATACCATAAATAAAACTTGGGCCCGAGGCGGTTCATGTGTGTGGGAGAGTCTTAAAGGCAGAAACAGAAATATATTCCCCAAAAGGTCAAAGCTTAGATGGTGGATACAACACTCAAAGTAATGGTTTTATGAATGCCATTCTAAGGTGGAATCCACGCAATTGCAATAACAATAAGAGACTTTGGAAAGGATTCTTCCTCTCAGATTGTTGCTGTATTATATAAAATATATAAATGGACAGTGTTGCTCCTAGTTTGAACTAGAGTTGATAGCTTGCCACTGTAAAAAATGACTGTTTTAAAAGCAGATGAACTGCTGTCACACTAGTGAACCATGCAGTCAAGATACTCCCCAACTCGGTTTTTAGATCTAGTGAAGACAGTCCACAGAAGTTAGCCATCAGATGGACACTAATGCCCTACCTCTCACCCTTGAACTCCTCTTTCCGATCATCAAACCTTACAAACAAGTTATATCTCTTTTCCCTGACCTGCAGGATGAAGCACACAGAGTTGTTTTTAATTATTTTGCCTTGGTAGGGGTTTTTCAATTATCATTAATCATTAGCTTGTTTATAAGCACACAGACAAGAGGCTGAAGCTAAGACCGCCTCACACGGCTTAAGACTGATGAGGCATGAATTGCTCTCATTATCCCAGGTAATGAATCAGAGGCTTAGCTGTGTGTGAAAAACAGACGCTTGACCGCAACTGAATCATCCATGTGTACAAGAGGTCGAAGAAAAGAAACGTTTTCTTCCTCAGTGGCCTGCCACACCTGATTTGACTTTGCATGAAAAAAACAACATTGGCTTTGGACCTCATAAACTCTGTTGTGTTTAGGTTTTGTGCAATAGTCTTTTCTATTTGTTAAGGAACATTTGCAAGGATTGGTCACTAAATTGAATCCAAATTTCACCCAAAGACAAGAAGAGAGAAGAGAAACATGCACACTTAGAAACAATAAGAGCAACCTGAAGAAAGAGCGATGCTCAATACCACTCATTTTACATTTCAATTTTGACAGGAGACTGGAGTAATGGCTAGAAAAATAAAAAATGATCTAATAATTAGGGCTGTCAAAAATAACGCGTTAACAGCATTAATTATTTTTTTGTCGTTAATTACGTGAATTTTTTTAACACATTTCACATTTGCGCAGTGTGACAAATTATTTGTCAGGAAAGCGGGCCAACAATTACCTCGGAGTAACTGCACATTGCATCAGTCACATGAGAACTGAAGTCTTTTACGCTGACTATATTAAAAACTAAGGAGCGCCATTTTGCGGAAGCTTGTAAAGAACAGTTCCTGTCTGTTGCACGTAAGTGGGGGCAAATAGACTACCATTGGAACTGACAGTGCACGCAACATGGTTACCGCAATTCGTCTTTCACGCTATAAACACATGAACTGTACCGCTCACATGCTGCAGAGAAGTGTCTCAGTGAGTCTTGCTGACAGCGGCTTTGAGAATGCTTTGGTCAAAGCGGCGCGACAGCACGTAGCAGGAGTAGAGCAGAAGCACCAGCGCGATAGTTTCGCTGAAGAGTCTATTTTTGCTGCGCCGCTAATGCTGAATTAAAGTGACAGTGCGTTGTTCTTGATCTAAATTCAGGTGTAGTTGCAAATAGTGATTAATCCTGATTAATCCACTGAAAATCCTGATTAATTTGATTAATAATTTTAATCTCTTGACAGCCCTAATAATATAATAATATTTCATGTTACTTTTTTACTTTCTTTTTGATGAGATAAATGCAGACGTGGTGAGGAAATTGACATTTTAAAATGTTAGCGTATATTATATTTTACATTAAAAGACAAAACACAAAAGAGCGAGAAAGAAAGAAAGAAAGAGAGAAGAATGAAAAACAGCTTAAATATGTAAGGAACAGGGAAAAAATGAGACAGAAGGGGATTACAAGACAAAAAAGCAAATGGGATCAAGAAAAAATGAAAATATATAGCTTCTCTTCCTTGAATTCATAACTGACAGTTTTGTTTCCATCTTCAAAGTCAGATGCGAGCGGGTTTGGAAGAGATTTCCTCTGACATCACTACCTAGGTGTTTTGGCAACAGAGTAAAGGAGGGATGAGGAAAGAGCAGAGGAGCAAAAGAAATATTTCAGGGTTTAGAAGACAGCTGTGTCTCCAGACTCACACTGTGCACAAAGGCTTTTATGACATACCCAAAGCTCACAGCTATAGCTTTTAGGAATATTTCAAACATACACAAAAAGTGTATGGAGAACATGCATATACAAGCATATGGACAAACAGGAAGAATCTACAAAGTCCCAAAAGCAAAACAAAGCACCCTTAGTGCCACTAGTGGCAGTCAATCACAGGCAGAACAACTTTATCATTCTAAATAAACTGAGAAAAAAGAAATTGAAGTAGTTTGAATTAATTTAGAACTACTATTAATTTCTCATCTGTATAACTCAAATGAATAAATATGTATTTTTAAACAGATGTTGTAGTCTAAGCAATTTCAAATCATTGGATGAGAATGATAGAGAATTATCTGATGTAGAAACTGACCAATCAAACAAATAATTTGCAACTGACAACAATTTTCTTTCAAAAACGTGGTTGAAAAAGAAAAAGGAGAATTAAAAAGCAGAACTGTCACCTTACAGATAATATGACATTCTTCGCTTATCCATTTATTAGAGGTTGCTTCTAAAAATCATAGATTGCACTGCATTACTTGATTTGATGAAATTGATTTCGTTTTCCATTAAATGGTTGGCTGGTGTTCAAAAAATGATCATTGTTAAAGCTACAGTACACTATAAAGGAATTTTGCCATCTATGTAATGAAGCATTTATCAATAAAAATGTTGTTTGCTTATCTGTTTAATCTGACGTCACATATCGACGTTTCCAGATGCAAACACTCTGTGATCCCAAAAGTGAACAACAAACAGTACTAACATATATTTATGGTGTATATAGTGATCCTAACCTTTATCTTATGAGCTAAATCTCACTTTACCAGCTGTCAGAGTACTTTAAAGGTTGGTTTAAAGGTGTGCTATAAATAAAGAGTACTCAAATTGCTGTTGAGATTCTTAATTGAATTTTCAATTTTAGTCTCAACTGAAACAAAGTGGAGACTTGTTCCCGTAGTATTCAATGTCATGACTTACCAAGCTTGGCATTGTGTTTCATGTGAGCAACATATTGCAGGTGGGGAAGGACTAAAAATTTTTCTGGTAAACAAATTTTTCTGATAAACAAATCGTCCATGCAAGTCATGTTTGTCTTTGTAATTTTTAATCCAAATCTGAAAAGTCTGCCATCAGTTTGAAGGCTTGGGCACGACCATGACATCCTTAACCACGCCCCTCCAACTGTCAGTGCTTATTTCTGAATAAACACTGAAATATTAATTTTTTTTATAATACTTTATATTATATACTCACATTCACATAAAGTAACCTTCTTGACAAGTTTGAACAAGGTTAAAATACATAAGATATAGTACTTTTAGTGCCCTGTAGTTGGTGATATCACATAATTTGTAGCCTAAATAGACGGATACAAAACAGCTAGGTGCCATGCAAAATGTACTGTGTAACTCCAACACTCATTTCAAATGTAGTGGAGTAAAGAGTACAGATACTCATTGAAAAATGTAGTGATGTAGTAAAAGTACACACATTCACATCCACTCACTGATCATTACCTGTGTCTGTTGTCCATCCAATGGTATGACCATAGCTGGCAGGTTCTGCTGGTAGCCCTGCTTCAAACTCTCCAGGAGCCTCCGCTGAGCATCCAGCTTCTCCTTCTCCTTCTCCACACTTCTCTGGCCTTCTCGGAGCCTCTCCAGACTTTGCTGGTACTCCTGCTGCTGCTCTTGGAGCTCCTGTCGCTCGCTCTGCAGCCTCCGCTCCTCTAGGTGGCACACCAGCTCTCTCTGCTCCAGCGACGCCTCCAGTTCAGACTGTTGAAGCTGTCGCACCTGGCACTCTCGTTCCCACTGCTGCCGCTCTCGTACCAGGGTGCCTCGTAGACGGGCCACGTCTGCCAGCTCCTCTCGCCGGCGCTCCACTTCCCGCTGACGCTCCTGCTCCTGCAGGGTCTGGCTGCTGCGAGTGATGGGCAGTGGGCGGGAGTGTGGGTGAGGGGAGGGGCTTGATAACAAGAGGAGGAGCCTCTGGACTTCATAGTAACTGTCTTGGATGGTGACTGCGGCCTATTTACAAAAAGCAAGGGTGTTTAAAGAATTTGTTCTCTTTCAGAAAAAGGTCCTGATTATACACTGGGAAAAACATTCCAGGATTTTACTCCATATAGTGGACTTCAATGGGACCCAAAGGGTTGAAGGTCCAAATTGCCGTTTTGATGCAGCTTCAAAGGGCTCTACATGGTCCCAGTTGAGGAATAAGTGCCTTATTTGAATGCTCACAAATGTTCATCTTGCACTAGCTTCACCTCACACATTATTCAATTACATTGGAGAGGCCACACATGATGTAGCAGGAAGTACTACCAGTGTTCATAAAGTGAACATGCAAAGACAGTCAAATGTCCATTACAAAAAAAAAAGATAAAACAACTATGTCTGATGATTTTAAAGATGGAGGAGAAATTACATTTTTTTCAAGTACACAGATGAAGTATGCATGAACTTTCCAAAGCAATTGTGTAAGGCATGAAGCTGTGCATGTGCATTGCAGAGGTAGTGCAAGACAAGCATTTGTGGTTAATAAGTATATATATATCTTTTCACTAGATAAGACCATTAGTCCTCGACTGGGATTGTGTAGAGCTCTTTAAAGCTTCACTAAAACTGCAATTTGGACCTTGGACTGATTGGCTCCAACTGAAGTCCAATATACTGAGAACAATCCTGGAACGTTTTCCTTAAAAACCCAATTTTTTTCTGACTGAAGAAAAAAAGACATTAACATCTTGGATGACATGGGCATGAGTAAATTTTATTCTGAAAGTGAACTAATCCTTAAAGTAATGTTGAATAATTGATTTTATTCACTAAAACAGCTTTCACTAGTTAGTCTTGACTAAACCATCACTTGACTCCCCTTAATTAATTTTTACATCATTAATCTATTAACAGTATTTTTGCTAAAATAAATGGAGTATAAGACACTTAATTTAAAACAAAAACATTAAAATAATCATACCAAGCCCAAACTTTCAAGTGGTCGTGTACAATATATGTGGGTAGTTGACAAATAAAAATTGGTCTGTGTCCTATGGTGTGAAATAGGAAAAGGATTTGTGTATATATATATATATATATGCATTATTTTTGTCATTAATTGTAATAATGCAGTGAGATTATTGTCTGCATAAGGAGTCTGACAACAGCCAGTGCTCCACACAGAGATCTGATCTGAACATCATCCAGTCTGTCTGGAATGACAGACTGGATGTTTCTTTATTCTTAGACTTACAAATAGCAAGATAGAGGTTTATCTTCAGTGTTGTTGTTTTTTTTACATTTTTCTGTCACACCTTAGGACACATTGATGTCAACTATGTGTCAACTTACACAAGTCCAGCGCATAAATTGCATCTTCTCGTGTTGTCTCTAGTGACTTGTTAAATTGAGCTCTTTTTAGCTGAACGGAGCTAAAAACCTGGGGAAAATTTGCATTTGCCATATATGGTTTTCTCTGGTATATCTAGAGGGTTTTTATCACAGCAGTTTTTGATTTTGAGTAAATTATGGTCTGTGGTTAACAATACTTGAAGACATTGAAGAATTACTTTCACAAATTGTTACACAATAAAAATAACAGCCATAACTCAAACACATATTGCTAAAAATGTAAGTTACCAACAAACTGTTACATAAAGAGTACAATGCTGTCCTGTATAACTAAATACCATGTGAAAATCGAGTCTCAGACTCAGTTTGGCTCAACAATGCCAAGATTCAGATTCATGCTCAGAGAAAGCTGACTGTGAAAAAAACTAAGAAAATGTCATTTCTGTTTAATTTAATGCATCGTTTTAAAAGGCTGACCTCAAGCATTTGAACAGTACATTCTTTTTTTTAAAGCACAAATTCACATTTGAAGTACTGTAAATTGTACCTCTGTAAATTACCTCACAGAACAAAATGTCAAAGTTTTATTTTACTCATAAATCACAAACAGCTATTCTAAACCCATTAGACATTCCAGAGGGAACCGGTGCCAAATTAGCCTTCCAGGTTGACCTACAAATTGACATCATGACTGAACAGCTCTATTATGCTTCCCTACTCACAAACAAAAATAAAAATGCATCCAAATGTATCCCTCTGACAAGGACATCTAAAGTAGCTTGGAAATACACTTGTTTTGTTTTGTTTTTTCTTTTTATGTAGCAATGTTAAAAGAAGGCAAATCTATCGGAGGTGTGCCACTTACGTCTACATCCCACATCACCTACTTCACAACACCTCCTATTATGCATCCAAACCACAGTATGTTATATAATTTTATATAACAAGTTGAGGCAATGACACTAAAGGCTTGGACAGAGCTATTAGGAGTGAGTCAAGGCGTGTGTTTATGTTTGTCTGACGTAAGGCCTGTCCACTACAATTATTCTTTCAGTTGGCATGTGGTTGTATGACATGAGCTCACCTGTAGACTGTACAGCAGCTGAGTCAAACTCTGCACACTCTGACTCACCTACATCAGGACAACAAACAAACGATGAGCAACATAAAGTAAAGAAGTCTAAATCAGAACTGTGAGTCTACTTCAACTTATGTCTCTTCTTCCTGGAAAGAGAACAGGATAGCTGTGTGCATTATAGCAATATGTTCTATTGCAAACAACATATTTCATTTACATCTGCTTCCTGGAGCGCATTTTACAAAACTGCAAACGCTGTGTTTACTTCAGCAGGTTCCTAGGTATGATTCAAAAACTCCCAGCATCTGTTGACTCAAACACTATTTGGTTCTTTATCTACAAAGTCAACAGACAGCACAGGAAGCAGACGCCGGTGACCTGAGTTGAAGAAAACAGCCTACCAGGCAAGTAGTTTCATAAATGAGCAAGGCAAAGTGGTCTCCCAAGGATGGTTAAATAATGTGGGAGGATACATTAAGATACCATTATTGATAACTTTCCACAAGGTGGGAGGATGAGTAAAAAACGCTTGGTAATTGTTGTTATATCGCTACAGTCACCTTATCTTGAGTTGGATAGTTTATTCACTTAATTAAAAGTTGTTTGGATTGAATATTACTTTCATGTCAGAGAGAATCAATAATATTACCACATGTTAGAGCAGTCTGAATGTTTGAGACCTGCAATTAATACACTCTTTTGTTTTGAAATCAACAAAAAACAAGCCTGCCCTCTTGAGGCAAGAATCAAGTCTCCTCTAAATGAACATTAAATTTACAGCACCATCTAGTGGACACAGCTATGTCCGTAATTGCTTATGTATAACAGGATTATTTTAGCTAAAATCTGTAACTAGACTGAATACAAATAAATGAACATGACTTGTAATCTAAAGCTTAAAACCCAGAATAAGAGGTAAAAAAAAAAAAAATAATAATAATAATAATATGTATTTAACATCCAGTAAAACAAGAATCCTTTGTAGCAATAAAATCTAAATACCTTTTAAATATTGATAATCTCCTTTCATGACCTTGTGCTCATGTCAGCAGCACAAAAAAACCTTATCAGCATGACGTACTGTGCAGTGCACCGCAAGACGGCATCGACAGCAAAAAAGAGATCCAAGAAAATGAAAGCTTAATTCTTCGCTTTTATATTTAATGAAACGGCACCCTCGAGGCAGTGAAATGGACTCCTCTTATTTCAAGCTCATTAATACTTAGTAACATAAAGAATGAGATGTGATAGTGGAAGAAGAATGTGAATTATTCATGCAGGGTGACTGTACCTCACATGCTGAACACAGCCTTTTTCGGCAAGGCTGCAATTTAAATCACTAATAATGGAAGATAGTAAATATTTCTTACCCATATTAGTATATTTCTTTTAGTAATCATGCTGTGACATTATACTACCACAATTCATCTTTTAGTAGTAATCCCGACTGCAAATAATGGCTGTTTAAGTGCTGTTTACGAAAACACATTTACCTTTAGATGTATATTGTGATCAGCGTCTGAGCTGTGATTAAAGGCCTGTGTTTCTAAGCCTTCCCCTCCTCGCCACTTTTCCTCATCCCTTTGGAGGGTGTCCATCAGAAGGTTTTCTGGGGGCAGAGGGGAGGAGGGAGAGCAAGGCTCAGGTTGGGGCTGCTCTTCTGGAGAAGACGGGACAGCGGCAGTAGTAGCACAGTGTGAAGAGAGGGCTGCTTTCAGGTTCTCCGCTAACAAAGAGAAAGAGAGACAGCAGGATTACTATGCATGCAGTTATGTGTAGTGCAGAAAACCGGAAATATTCATATTATGGTAAAATGGTAATATTAAGTACTGTTAAACGTGCTTCTTGAAGCATGTCATGTCTATAAACATGTAACTATCAGTGAACTCTCACCCTCTTTAAGAGCAGCACTGAGCAGTACTCCGGCCGGAGGGATGTCTTCAGTGCTCGGCCGTACCAGCAGTCTGGGCTCTGGTCCTGTCTCACGTCGCCCTGCCATAACTGACAGCTCGGCATAGATGTGCAGCTTCTCCTCCAGATTGGCACAGATGAGTTGATCGTGGCCACACAAAGACTCTGTGAAAGAAAGAGGTTGGTTGCCATGTTCAAAGAAACTACACCACTCATTGACCACTGCTCTAATGAGTATTCTAATGAAATGATAAAAGCATTTCAATTCATTACATTCTTAGATATTTCACCAGTAAATATATAGTAATTATAATGATTATAATGTCACCAAATGCACTGACAAGTCCACTTCATGCTATAATATATTTCAGTAAAGGTTAGGAAGTGTGTGCATTCTTGAGATGTCATAACCCATTACTATATCAACGTAATTTTCTTGCATATAAACAGTAATGGACTGTACCGCAGATGAAAGATGAACAGGGTCCAAATGGATAGATATCTCTAGGTATTATAAATTGTATGCAAATTTCAGCTATTATAAATGACTATCCTTTGGTTCAGCCGGTTGGTTGTACCTTGTAGCATGTGGATCTTTTGGACCTTTGCTTCCGTGACTCTCCTTTCCTCTTCTGACTCACTTGTAGTTTCATCCTCCTCTTCAGGGCAACTTAGCAAAACAAATTAAATAAGAAATTAGTGCATTTACACACACACATTTGTTTTCATCTCCTCTGCTCTGGTATGATATGTTCCATTTCTCATCATTCACTACACACCTCTCCACAGCCTCTCTGATGAGTCTCATCCAAGCATTGCGTTCATCTTTAGAAGCTGCATGCACCTCATACATCTCAGGCCCAGCTGAAGACGCGCTGATCAGAAACATGCCTCTCTCCTCATTGGCCACCTCACGCACGATCAGCTTCTGGAGAGAGATCACTGGAGGCTTCTGGTCCTGGGAAAGTAAGAGAACAACTAATTGCACCAAATGTGTTTAAATCAGGATATTGTGACACTGAAGACTGCAGTAATGGCTGATGAAAAATGTATCCATAAAATAAAAAAAAATATTAAAATAGAATTTCCAAAAATGTTTACAACTTATAATGACCCAAACTTTTGAACCGTAATATATGTTTTATGAAAATGAAAATACATAGAAATATCAAAAACCAACCACAGCAGCAAAGATGTATTTCTGATCTTTCTCCTGAAGGAATACCAATGAATCAGACAGCAAAAATGCCAGAACATCTGTGGATGACCAGAACAAACAATGTAGCCAGACCTGTCATCTACTGAGCCAGTGTGTCCTTTCTATTGGCTACTATGTAATATACTGTGACAATTAATTTTCTCACCTTTTAGTCTTCCTGTGGCCGTCTTCCAAAGCAGTGGACCCTGGTGCAGCAGAGCCCTTCCACTGGTAATGTCCTGTTTGCGGAAAGTGTTACCGCTCTTGAGTTTAGTCGAGCACTTGTTCTCCATGCGGCCCAGGACCTCACTCAGCTTCTGGCTCTGCTCATACTGACTTACGCGCTGGTCCACAGCGGAGATCAGCTCCCGGATCAGGACTAATGCACGAGACAGATCAGCATGCTCTTCTGTGCCCTCTGAAACAAAGAACAAGTAAAACTGAGTCTAAACGAATGGATATGTTAGGGTTTGAATGTATTATTGTGTGTATGTAGGGTAAGTACTGTGGGAGAGGAAAAATACCCTCTGTATAATGCAGTATTCTCTCCAGAAGGACTGGATACTTTGTAATTCGCTGTGTCACTAACAAAATGCATTCTGGGATTTCTCGCCTCTTTACCAGCGAGTTGCTACTCTGTTGCTGTGAAACCAAAAAGATCAGATTAGCAGAAATTTAGTGCTGCCAAAAGGATCCACAATACATTAAGCATGACTGATTCAGTCATTGTGTGATTTGGCTCTCACTTTGATAAAGAGCTGGAATCTCTTATTCTGCTGCTGAAGCTCTTTGAAGTAGCTGACCGCTTCTGTGTGATGGCTGCAAAACTCGCCATACAACTGCTTCATCTTCTCTGCACTCTCCTGGGAGAACTAGGATAAACACAGACACAGAACTATGATGCACTGTACTATGTACATAATACCGATACCAATACAGGTCTGGTTGGAGCTACAGCTCTTGAGCTGTGATGACAGGCATAGTGCCATGTTAATGTGTGACATGCTAGTTAATTTCTTCAATGATGCTTTGTACTCTAATGGTTCACCCAAAAATGAAAATTCTGTCATCATTTACTCACCCTCGAGTAATTCTAAATCTGTAAGAATTTCTTTGTTCTGCTGAACACTAAGGAAGATATTTTTTTGGCCACCGATGACTTTCATGGAAGTCATTGGTTACCCAAAACAGCCTGGTGACAAACTTCAAAATATCTTCCTTTGTTTTCGCCAAAACCTAGAAATTCATACAGATTTGGAAGTACTTGAGGGTGAGTAAATGATGACAGAATTTTATAATTTTGGGTGAACTATTCCTTTAAATAGTCATTGACCTGTTTTGAGAACTGTCTCAAATGATTCAGTGGAAAAATATTTGAAGCCAAACTCTGCAGGGCTGCAGCTCTCCATGAGCGACGTCTGCCAGCCCTGTTCTAAAGTACATTGGGCCAGTTTTACTAGACAGGGCAAATTAGTGCGAGAGCGCAATTCCAAAACAGTGCGGATGGGAGGGGGCATTTACTAACAACGCACTAATAAAATGAAAACGCATCATCTCATTTGCATATTGACCAAATTAGAGTAGTAGCAAGTAAAGTTAACCAGAGGCCTAACAACAATAATCGCAACCATTTGAAGCATAATATAGTTTAAGACATGCTTTTTTGAGCGTTAAATAATTGTGCAAATGCCAGTCATTTTAAAGGCACAAATTTTAGTAAAACTGGTCACACTTTATATTAGCTTGCCTTAACTACTATGTACTTACATAAAAAAAAATTTGTATTGTCAAATACTTTTACTGCTATTGAGGTGGGATACAGGTTAGGGACAGGTTTGGTGGTATAGGTATATTTAAGACTGGGTCAGGGATGGGGGATGGGTCAACATTGTAATTTTAAATGTGATTAAATAAATTATTTACAGATGTTTTTTATATACAAATACAATGTAAAAATATGCATGTGCACAATAAGTGCATTCTACTAAATGATTAATTTAAATATATGTAAATAGTAGTTGAGAGCACTTAATATAAAGTGAGACGGTAAAACATGTTGCGTGATTCATTTAAATACTCTCCTCCCATATATTTTGCATCTGAAAGGAAACTCCTCCAAATGCATATTCAATAAGGTCAGATGCAAAAATAACTTTGCCCATGCCCTTTTGTCACTGCATGTCTAGTATTTTAACGGCAAAAAAGTGGTTTGCACTGGTGCAAGCTGTTCATAAATCTGAATGTTATTTTTAGCACCTGAACTAGCATAAACTAAGAACAAATTGTTGTATTACCTAACACTAAAAAAGATTAAATAACAAATATTGTAGAAAATGTTTTGCTCATTGCTAGTAAATGCATTAACTAACATTAACTAATGCTAACTTATTGTAAAGTGTTACAATTAAATGGATCAGTTTGAATATTGTGCTCAAAATATAGCAGACAAATATACACAACTACTATAATTGTGTACCTGCTGCAGAAAAATGTCACCCACACGGTGGATGAGGTAGTTCCTGCTGCTGCTGGGCTGAACACAGCTTTGCCGCCGTTCCCTCATCGATGACAGGAAGTCACGGTGGAGAAAAAGCAGCTCATCTAAGCAAGGGAAAATCCGACCAATAGTGTCCGCATCCAGCCCGACTTCCTCCCGCATTCCCCGCCTGAAGACCTCCGCCATTATCATGAGAGTCTGTACGTGATGGAGCTCGGTCTGCATGAACTCTGAGAAAGACCAAGACAAAAAAACACTATCAAATGATGCACAGAACTTTGAACAAAACATTTATAGTGAGTTTTGGCTGACCGTAAATGACATCCTGTCTCTTGATGATGCATTTTTCTTGCATCCTACAGAAGTGGGGCTCCACCGCTAGGCTCCATGACTCCGCCTCCAAATCCACAGCGTTCATTACCAGCTCATTCTGTAGGGGAGAATCTACGGAGTCTATGGAAATGTGGGACAACCCAAAAAGAAAATTATTGTGTTTTATGTATGTTGAGTTGGAGCAGGAAACCTGTTATTTCACTGGTGATTTCCTGTATCAAATGTCCAGATGTCATTTGTAAAGATCCAAATGTCATTATTACCTTCAATAAGGGAGGAATCAGTGGATGTTGAGGACTCCATGGTTTGGAGGAGTTCCTCTGGTTGGATGTGGTTCCGCCACAGGGGGGCGTCACTATCTGCTTCTGGGCTACCACTATGCCTGGCAGGAAAAAAAAAGTCATAAATGTTAATTAGAACACTGAGAAACCTTTAACGCTCAAAAAATACAATCTCTCTTCGACACTGATCAAGAAGTAGCCATTAATCACCATTTACAGAGGAAATAAAATAATCAAATGTAGTCAGCTTTTGTAGTATATAAAAACTACAGTACATAAACTTCCATATTATGTCTGAAATGGTAAAAATAGCAGCCATTATTTTAGGACAAAATGCACATTTGAACTGATCTTATTTTAAACACCAAAAATCATAACAGTATCACATTTTTAAAGAAAATCATACACAGAGGTGATTTATAGCATATTTGTGATGGAGCACATGATAGTTTATGGGATGTTACTATTTACAATTCATTTATCTAGATATTTTTGGTTGAATATTACAATACAGTTAGTTTCGGACCTTTCTGTGACTGCAGGCACACTTTTAGACAGAGGGCAAGGAAGAGGAGTAGAGTCTCGTGATGTCATCACAGGAAGAGAGGCAGAGGTGGGGATCTGAGAGGATGAGGACGAACTATCACGCACTATAAAATCTAAAGGTAACAGACAAAAAAGGTAAGAGCAAAACCAAGACAAAGGTCTAACTGCCTAAAAAAACCTTAAGAAGTTCAATGATAAGATGGGAGTTATATTTTCCCTCACATGTTTTATAAAGCTGGTAAAACTCACTCTGAGGGAGGGAGGCTGTCCTGCTTTTTACGGTCATAACAGAATATTTGTCTTGAGGTTTCTGTAAAAGAGAGAATTATTAAATTATTATTTTTTTTAACTTAACAGTACTTCATCATTTGTTACACTGATTAGCAGTATTGTGTTTTGTAACAATTGGGCTCATCACAGAGCTTCAGTACTTTGTGTCTAACCAAATACGGTCAAACAATTTGGTTTAAATATTAAACTTAGGCACTCTATCAGGCTCTCTTTCAGGCAAAAAAACGTGCAAATGCAAGCATAGTCCACCTTTAGGCATTGCGTAGATGAGTCCTTACAGCCCTTATGGACACTCACAGCACAGTCTAGGAGTTAAGAGGAACATAAATCCAAAGAAATAACATAAACATATAATAGAAAACTTATTACACCTGGCAGACTTCCAAGACCTTCCAAATTTTTCAAATAACAAAAATAGATAACAACAAAATAACTCATTACATACCTCCGTATTTCAAGAATTACAGTACATCTTTAAATGAAAACTCTGACAGTTTTATTATTTAAAATATATGTTTCTAATTAAATGAACTCACATGTGCAGTGGAGGACCTCTTTCCCTGAAGCTGGCTTGCCACAGATCTCACAAAGTGTCGACCCCAGGACAGGTCCTGCTGTGAACTGGTGTCCATTGACCTGCTTGTCTTTGGTCTCTCTCTCTTTTCCTTTGCCCTTAAAGAACCAAGAGAAAGCCATCATATCACTACATGTTTTCTGCTTGTTAGGTTAGTCCAGGTCTGACATGCTTGTGTGGCAAAAAAAAAAGGCCATGGGAGAGTATGCTGCTGGTAAAACAGTTACAGCCAAAAGAAGGTTTAATGATTAAAAGAGACACCTCTGGTTGTTTTTGGGTCTAACAATCAGTTTTTACCCCAATCTTTTTTTTATCCAACCCGAATGGCTTTAAACTGATATTGTGTGCGAAAATCAGGAAGGAATAGTTCATATGTAATATGTTGTATAACGCAATGTATAAGACTATAATCCATAGTTTAAGATTGTTTACATATTACATAAACACATATTGTGAAATAATTTCTGCTATTCTAAATACATTTTCTATTTTAAGATTTAAAATATTTTTTTACAGTCAAGTAACATTTCTTATTATTATCAATGCTGAAAATGACATGTTTGAGAGAGGCGGGGCATATAGGAACTAGCCTGGGCCTGCCCATACTTCCTTTGACGCTACATTCATTTCGCGAGCAAAGTTAGTCTGGCAAAGCTGCCGTTTTAGAGCATTTCTGGAACCAATGAGAAATGAGCTATGCATACGTCATCAGAATGAGTGGTCTTATTGGTTGTAGATTCGTCCAGTAGTATACAGAGGCATCTGATGGACGCCTGGTTAAGCCTGCTTCCCAGAAGGCGGGTAGTAAGGTAGCTTGGCCAGACTAAGCTCCTATGAGCTTAATAGTCACGCCAAGCTATATAGGAACTACAATAATGTACAGTATATGAACAATGTTTTTTATTTATTTATTTTTTTTTTTACATTAAAGCATGTCAACATATTCCTATCAACAGCATCATATGACCTCATTAAACCAATGTAACGTATTCTTGCTAATTAAAAGTATTACCCCAAATGTTTTAAAAAGTATATATAGCATACATAACATGTTTACCTTGTTCTTGTTGCGAGTGCTATACATTCGGCTCTTTATAAAGCTGAACGTGCGGCTGACTTTGTATTTTTCTGACTCTGTTTTGGAAGGGATGATATATTTGTCCCATTCCTCTTCCTCAATCCTAAAAAAAAAAAAACACAAAAGCCCATGTATATAAATCACAATCACAAACACATGCCTATCCAGTAAGTGTTTCGGGTTAAGTCATGCATACTTTTCCTGGAGACAGGAAAATTAATAATTAGTCATCAGCCTCAGTGTAATAACTAGGACATACCACCTGAGCAGTGTGGGCATTCTCTGCATTTCACACATACCTGATTAGAAATCTTAGCTTGGTGGGAGGTGAGTTGTGAGACAAGGACCACGGTTAGGTTCACAAACAATGTTATTACAAATTTTAGTGAAGTGAGAGCGTCATTTGAAGCTGTCTTACAAACGTTAGTGATTTCATGCCCGTGAGTGACAGTGCATTCTGGTTAAGATATTTAGACGATCATGCCAAGGGTGTTGAAGGTGTTTTGGGGCTACTGTGGTTTTGTATGGACATACTCTTTGAGAAATTCGGAGAGCGTGAGGTGTTGGAGGGAGTTGGCCAGCTCTGCGCTGGTCTCATCATCAGCCGACTGAGCACGTCTACGAAATCTTAACTCCCTGAGAGGTACAGTACAACACTCTGAGTGTTCATACACACAACAGAATCATATATTTACAGTAATCTATACACACACGCACACACATATACTGTCCCTGGAGGGCGCTATTGTGCTTTGCTGTAAAAAAAAGAATAAAGAAAAAACATACTGCAGGGAAATAAGTTGACAGATATAGATGATGATGATGATATATGAGCTGCAATTCTCTGGTTAATACATAATACTGGGATCAGTGGAGATGGCAGGTTGTAAGAGGTCCGCATTACCTTTTTTCTTGAGGCTGCTCTGATGTGCTGCAGGCACGATGTTCTGTGGAGAAGAGAATTTTATCATTTAGATTGCTTCTTTCAAGACCACTTTTCGATGGCTTTTGAAACACTGATAAAGAAACATATCTGAGAAATTACGATAGGTTTCCTTACAGACTTTATAAACATCTACAGACTGATGACACCATCCTTCCTTTCCAGCAACATCTTATCAAATAATGATGAAACCCCTTGAGGGTGAAGGCAGACGAACTGCAATTAGGCTTCCACAACCAGCAAGCAAAGCTATGGAGATTTGCATACCTCACGCATACTGTACCAAAGAGTTTAACAAAAACTCAAACTAATAATATATATTTTTTAGATAATTTAAACAAAACTGAAATAAAATAAAAACAATAATAATATAAACTTAAAAAACTTGAGTTGAAGTACCAAAATAGTACTAAAGTACTACAATTTAAAAACAAAAGGCAATTCAAAAATGAATAAACACTTAAATGTTATATAAATAACAATAAAATAACACTACGCAAACACAAAAAAACCCATCCATTTTCAGAAATCACTTTCTCCCACACAAACACAGAGTGAGCAGCAAAAGTGTTGCGCTATGCTGTTAGTAGCATGCGGCGTAAGAGATGGGTGAGCAGGCGAGCAGGCATGGCCGTACTTACTAACAGGGTTGAGCAGAGACAGAGATTTAGACAGAGACAGTGCCTGTAGTAGAGACCTGCTGCCACTGCTGCTGGAGAGGGCGCCATCTACAGGACACAGCGGACATGACACTCACTACAGCCTGCCACTACTCCACACAATCATACTGTGCTGGTCTTGAATGGAAGGATTTGTACAAATTATGAATTGTTGTAGCAGAAAAAGCCAAAAACAGGTGATTTAATGATTGGGTCCTCAATTAACGATGTCTGGATTATCAAGAAGCAGCACATTATGGCTGTGTCAAAAAAACAAACAACCATTCAAACATGCCTGTCTCTGCTAGAAAGTCCAACTTAAGTGGGCAGCTGTGTTTTGGAACATGGTAGGTGGTTAGCTAGTGATTAGCTGTTTTAAGCTCATCATCACCAGCCGCAATCAACCAGTTTGACCATATAAAGCTGGCTAGATAATGTAGAAGATAGATTACTGATACATAATGATTTACAAGAACAGCTACCACGCTACCATGAACTAAAAACTCAGTTAGAATCTTTAATTGGCGTTTCCAGCAGGGAAGATGCTCAAAACCCAAGCTACTTGGTTTTGAGTATATTTGTTAGTAGTGTGCGTGCTCAATACAGTTTTGTTAGTAATCAAGTGGAAAGTGCAACTCATGATCAAGTGTAAAGGCTATTATGTTGGTGTCCATTATTTTACAGACTTTGGAACCAAAAAGATGCATATGACCAGAATGTTCCTATAAACATAAATAATCTAATAAAGAGCCTTGGATGAATGGAACAGAACAGGCTTGATGATGCTGCCAAATGACATCAAGCACCTTTAACTGCCACAGAAACTTGTAGTTTTTAGAAGATGCTGACTCACTAGATGCTAATGAATGCAGATCATCTGAGGGTATTACAAACAAGCTACATTTCATAGTACATCCTTTAAGAAATTTAAACAACTGATAAAAAGCATATCAAGAGCTAATACTGTAAGTTTGAGCTTAGTAACCAGGACACAGTAAGAAACCAGACCTGTTTCACCCTGCATATATATATATATATACATATATATAAGCAGTGTTTAAAAAAATATTCTGGGTTGCCACATTGAATTTTACATGTTTAAACGTCATAATTATTGGGAGTGTATACTAACTTGATAATCATTAAATATAATATTTACTTGATTTACAGCCCAATTAAAATTTATTCAGAACAGAACAATAAACAACAATGATCTGGATTTTGATTTGTATGAATGTGATTGCTTTAAGCGGTAGGGGCTGACATATTTATGCACTGCTTACACTTACAGTGTCAAACAGGTCATAAATAAAAGTTCAGATCTTGCTTTATAAAAACACAGCAAAGAAAATATGGTTTAAGTGAGTAACAAATCCCTTAAAAGCTCATCATGCTTAAAACAGACTAGACAGGAAATACAAGAGATGTTATGAATATGCTCAGTCACTCTCAGGAATGAGAGAAAACAGATGATGTTTTCAGATATTTGATATGTGATCTCAGACTATCTGGACTTTCATTTATGCCCTCTGATTATCTGGTATTATTATAACCTGTATATAAAAAAACAAATATTATCTACCCATCCATTCTGATTGTTTTTCAGACTTTGTGTCATCTGTCCGGCAAAAGCATACATAATTTGGGACATATTGCCAGTAAAGTGAGAGGTGAGCAGTGAGATGTAAGAGGATCTGACCCTGGTTGAGGTCGGTGGGTGGAGGGTGGGCATCCCTACTGAATCGTGGAGGCAGAAGGCTGATTTTCGGGGAGGTGTAGGAATATGAACGAAGACGGATGCCCTGCTCAATATCCTGAAAAAAGAAATAGTGAACATATTGACTCAGTTTCCATCTCCCAGTGCTCAAAAATGAAGTGATGATCATCACGTGAAGCATATGTAGTACTTTAGTTTATATTTGTACATACCCTGCTGAAAAAGCGAGCATAATCAGGTTAGGTGTGTTTAGAAGCATTTGAGCTGGTTTAAGCTGTCCCTTAGTCAGTTATAAGCTGGTTTAAGTTGGTCCTGAGCAGAAGTTTATAATAAGCTTAAACCAGCTCAAACCAGCTGCCATGCCAAGCATATGCTGTTTTGTTCAACAGGGTAGTTTGGCTCACTGTTGGGAACAGGAAAAAATAAGTGCGTACCTTAGCACATGTGGGGTTACAGGCAGAGGAGGCGGAGTGAGAACGTGTGCAGGTAAGATCAGGCGCGGGCCTAAACAGAATCCGATCATCTGCACTGTTTTTGAGATCAGGCTGTGGCTGGGGGAGGGGCTTCTTCATTAAAATGTCATCATCATCATCCTCCTCGCTGTCCATTTCCAAGGCCACCAGACTCGGGCTTAGAGAGAGGATCGGACTTCTAAAAATTCTCAACAACCACTGTGAGTAAGACGAGCATCACTTACTCTTTGTAAATAATTCATACATTTTATGTGTGCCACAAACGCTCCTCCAACTATGCGGAAATCCCACAAAAAGGCAAATGTTTCTAAATCATGGAAACATTTTTCAAATTGATTCTGGGCTTATGAATAACAACTGCATTCCTACTTTACAAGGCAAATGCATCCAGCAAAGAGGCCAGGCCACTTTTCACTTTGCCCTGGATATGTTTTTTGTTTGTGTGTCTGGTTTCACAGTTCTTCGACTGCACAAGTTTTCACATTAGAAAGAAAATGGTGCCCAATACAGTACAATACAGTTTGTTATTGTACCCAAGTAAACAAAATGTCTTTAAAATGTTTTCCAATCAGTGAAATGCATCAGATCGATGGGTTCATGCTCTCGGCAGAATTTACTGCACAAAAACACATGTGGTCAGCACAAAGAAACCATGTTTATTCTACATGTAAGTGAACCTGCATTTAATGTATGAATTATTTTCTCATGTCATTCAGTCTATCCATGTTGGCATGTGCTTGATGTGGCTACTTCAGTATAAACTGAGGACATAAAAGTTTGGGATTGCTAATTGTTTTGGGGGAAAAAAAATCAATTAAAATTAAAAACAATTATAAAGCTACAAAAATTAGCATTTCAAAATCTGCTGTTTTGAACTTCCAAAAAAAAAAAAGAATTGCAAATTTCATCATTAAGCAGCACAACTGTTTTTAATATTCCTAATCATAAATGTTTCTTGAGCACCGAATCAGCATCTTAAAAAGATTTCTGTGATCATGTGAGACTAAAGACCATTGTAATGCCTGCTGTAATATTAAGCAAATTAAATATATTTTAAAAGGGTAATGTATTTTGCTGTATTTATGATCAAATATGTGCAGCTTTGGTAAGCACAGTGTCAAAATTAACTGACTGTCACAGCAAAACATCAATGTTAGCATGCTTACCTTAGGTCACATGACTCTGTAGGTGAGCTAGAGCTGTTATACGCCAATTCAGCAGGTCGTGTGGCACGCAGGAGTCTATCCAGCATCAGTCCCGCAGGAGAGGTGGGAGAGAAAGAATGGGAAGCGTGTTGCCGTACTCTCTGCCCTTCATCATCTTTAACAGCTTGAGGCATATCTACAGTCCCTGGTGACAAGACCCCCGTATCAGACATTCGCCACACACCGCTATCTGTCCCAGAGCTGTCCTCTGTGACACCTGAAACAGCGTACTTCATATCGAGGTCATTGTCCTACATCAGAAGAGAATACAGAGAAATATTTGTACATATGCAATAATACAAATATATAGCAGGTAACAAGTAGATAGAGATTTAACAGGGTTAGTTCACACAAAAATAACTCTTTCACTCTTGTGACATTGGTAAAATGTTTTTTTTTTTTTTTAAATAAAATAAAAATAATGATAATAATAATAATCATCCATTTTTGTCCATATAGTGAAAGTCAATGGGGTCCAAACCATTAGAAGTCCTCACTGACTTTCATTGCACATTTTTCAGAATATCTTCTGAGTTAAATGGAAGAGATAACATTATACTAGTTTTCAAGGACATGAACGCAAGCAAATGATGACAGAATTTATTTTTAGGTGAACTATCCCTTTAATATAGTCAGACTATTTTAAAACATTTTTTTTTTTTTGTCACAGGTTTTTAAGAATTTACACACAAAGCCTGATGTCCCATAAACCATAGCGGCGTGTCTTTAATAATGTCAAACTGAAGACTTTTGTGGCAGTAGAAGAGTTGTGGTTTTAAGATTCAGGCTCCAATGTTTCAAGATCAAATAAAGACTTTCCCTAAGACTTTCACTGAGATCAATCACAGGATGAAGGCAGTAAATGAAGGGAGGAGATGGCTTTTGGATGAAAAATGTTACAGCTGAGTGTCTGCAGATCTGGTATATTGAGTGAGCTGATTTGTAGGAGCAGCGATATGTGTGGCGTCTGACCTTAGCGGAGCCTCTGAGCATGGCTGTGAGCCTGACGGCAGCAGCGTCTGAGGAATGAAGGTGAAATGGAGTGCAGGAGCCAGGAGAGGAACACAGCTTCTCTGTCAAAACAACACACGCTGTCAAACTGATGTGTGTGTCAATAAAACTAGATGGAAATGCAGTGCCAGTGATATTTACAGTAAGTTAGCATGAAATACATAATGAATAATGAAAATAATAATGTAAATAGCAGTTGTCACTTTACAGGCTGCTGCCTTTGTTCCGATTGGAAAATTTGGGGGGGGTGTAAGTGTTCTGACAAATCTCTGAATGCCAAGATGGCAGAAGAAACCAGTAAAAAACGAAAATAGCACAACAGCATGGTCTCTTTATGGCCATTATATTTTTTTACATAGTTTTCAGGAAGGCTTTTGCTTTCCGTTTGCACAGTTAACTCTAAATGTCTCTGTTTTTTTGGAGAAATAAATATATATTTTTAATTCATTGTTTTATTTTAGAATTAGCTACAAAGATCGTAACCTATGAAGAAGAAATATCTTCTAGGCGCACACACGCACAAAATATGTGGTCCCAATGCAGTCAAAGTGGTGCAGTGTGTAAAGGAAATAGAAGAAACAGACATTCTGCCTTTCTCCCACACACTTGTAATGACCTTTACAGCTCTGTGAGAAACACTAACTTGCACATATCTATCCATTCATATGACCAAAACTTCCACTGATACGGTCAAACAAGCACAAATAAACCGAGATTATATGTTGTAAATGTCGGCACAAAATCAGTTGAGTGTGTCTTGGTAAAGATGAGTGTGTATGATTAAGTAAAAGTGAGACTTGCCGGGGCACCCCGTAATGATGCATGTGAAGGCCTTCCAACAATAACGGAAAAACCAGATATTGACGTCAACTTCACACACAAAAACACACACACACAGACTTTATTCATTCAGATACTTGTTGAATCCCACATCTGCAGGAAACCCAAACACAGAGTTCATGTGTGCTGAATCCCCATCATCTCAAAAGCAGATCTAAAGCATTTGTGATACTAACACAACAACTGGGTAATGTAGCTTGGCTTTCAAATGATTAATGATGACTCGTTTGACCCGTGACATGCAGCTTTTCCTTTATACTTGTCTGTTCCTCGGAGTACAATATTTTCGGTCAGGATGACCATTCACATTTTTGAGGCGAGAATCGAAAAAACCGACACCAGCAGAATAACCACTGTAATTTTCTATCAAAAACATTTCAATGCAAGCCTGGCTTGAAAATCACATTGTACAGAACCAGCTTCTTGAGCTCTGACTCATTGCTGAATTAAGCCTACAAAGCTGCCCTGCACCACAGACCAAAAACAATGAACAAAAACACACAAACTAAAGTCGTATGAGACAATCAAAGACTTTGTGTGATTTATTCATGCGTTGTATTTGTGTGTCTTCGCTGCATGCATCATTCGTACAGATCATCTCTAGTTACCTGCTTTTGATGTCCGTCTCCGGATTCTCATCTTCGGGAAGGATGGCCATGAGTAATTAAATGGAGAGTCTGAGTCAGAGTCCATGTTTTTAATTTTCCTTAACTGCTCCGTTTTGTGAAACACATAACAGTAAAATCACCAAGGAGTTAGGTAGGAGTTCGAGAACACCTTTCTAAAAAATGCAGATTCCTTAGATAAGCTTTGAGGAGATGAGTCTGCGAGTCGGAGAAGGTGGGCTCAGTCTCGACACTCTATACTCCCACTTTTTTATTGCAGGCAGAGTCAGGGCTCAAACTGGACCTGGGAGAGCACGACAGAGGCATTTTCAAATGAAGGTGTCCGTAGGAATCTTAAAAGGTCAGCCAAGGTTTAGGAATCATTAACCAAACATGCTAATAAATCCCATGAGGTCCTGGGATGCCAAAAGACGCACACCTCCTCTTACTCTTTATAAACAAATAATACAACTGCAATTTAACTGCGGAATAAATTACCTTTATAAATTCATGCTGCAAAGCAATGTATCGCCTCAAAAACCTTAAAAGGGTGGGCCAAACTGATTTTCAATAATCTAGTATATGATCTAAAATTTATAAACAGCTGTCCAAATCAAAAATATAGTCCAAAACTATTTTCCATCTAATATTTTGCCAGGAAATCTGCAGTGTTATCTTTATTTAAAATATGACATTGCTGAAAAATACCTGATACCTAACGATATCTAACGATAACTAAAAATATAGCAGTGATATTATTTTAATCGTATATAATAAAAGCTTACATTAACATAACATTGAAATTAAACCGCGATCTGCAATAAATTAAACCCTAATGCTAGAAAAACAGACACCAAACCAAGCTTAAATCCCACAAAGTACATTCTACAAAATCGAACTACATAAAAGAATGCCCCATTTAATCAACAGCACAAACTAAACCTGACACAGACTCAAAATCAGACCCGCTAAAGCGCAACAACACAAACTCAACAACATCTAAAAAGTCACCACCAGCCAGAACTTTTAAAAAGCAGTATTACAGCCAGGTGTGTGTGTGTGTGTGTGCCTGAGAAGAGATGGATTACTCTCTGCATGTGGTGGACATTCAGTCTCTGCTAGAGAACCTCTCAGTGTGTGTATGTATCCATCCTTCAGCGGGAACATGTGCTCCAGTAATCCAAACAGCAGACTTATTCAGTTCACCAAAGGTCTCGAAAACCGACAAGAGGCTTTTATTTCACAGGTTAGGATTTTTAAATGGTACCATGAGTGCGCTGCGATTCAATAATTATACATTTCTGAGTGCAGCTCCTTAGAAAATGCTCCTTATGAAGACAGATCTCTTGATAGGTGAAGGTGAGCAAACAAAAATGCCTGATTTACTTCCTTTTTGCTTATATCCTTTTGTCCGTGTTCTTATTCCTTTACTTCTATGACAGCAGAATTGTCCATTCAGTTTAAATGGAGACCTCCAAAAGGGTTTGTTTCTAGTCAGCCTGCTCTTTTCTGTGGACTGTAACTGTTTCAGTCTCTCATGAAATCTGGGCTCCAACCCCAGCTCTCTCCTCCCTCCAGAGTTGTTAGTGGCTAACCGTCTGTGTGTGAGAGACTGACTTTGTGTTTTAAAACGAGAAATAAGGGAATGATAGTTCAGTCCAGCTTAATTGATGAGAATGGGCTGCATACTGTATGCGAGCATGAATTAAATATTAAAATCTAAATATTGTCAATCATTAAAAAGTATTTTTTTATAATCATTATGATAGGTAAGTACTGCTACTTTTCAAAGGTTATGGGCAAAAATTTTATTTAATTAATTTAAACGGACAATCCTCATAATCCAACAAGGTAACTGGGATACATCTGTGAAAGTATCTGTATTAGGATGCGGGAACACGTTCTGGGGCATGGGCTAAATTTTAAAGGATCATCTTAAATGTCAGCTTTTGTGCAAGTTGAAAAATCTAAGCTTGTTAACATTCCTGCCTCCACTTTACAGTTGAAACTGTGAATGTGCATGTCTGTGTGAGAGAGTGGTTGGCTATAGGAGCCAAAACCACGGAAAAAGAAGAGCTCCACCTCGAGTTCTCCTCGCTGGGCTACAAATCTCCCTATCTTTCTCCAAAAAAACCCTAATAAATAAATACAATTTATTTACAACAGACCTTAACAGCAATAGCAGCGCCTGCATCCAGCAGGCACTTTTTTTCCCTTCAGCAACAACGACATGAAACCATTCAATGAACACAGAACAGAAGGTCTGCACAATTTAATTTAGATATATTTAGATGGTAATGTTCAGTTGCCAGTGCCTGCTATTTTGTAACAGTTCTTGTAATATACTGAGAAAAAAACAAGACGTCTGTTTTAAATAAACATAATTTTGCTCTAACTTCAAAGAATCCTTTTAAATTAAAAAAAAAAAAAATGGATGCAGCTGCACTGAAGTAAACTAGCTTCAGCCACAAGAGAAAATTCATGACTTTTCCCTATTCAATAAGCCCCTCTCATTCATGCAACACAAAGCAACAGTAGTCAACATCAAATTTCCTTGTTGATGTTTACATATAATAACTTCATAGGCAGAAGTGGGTAGTAACAAAGTAAATTTACTATATCAGTTATACTTAAGAAGTAGAGTAGATTTAAAGGGGAGTATTTTAACTTTACTATAAAACTACTTTTACTTCATTACACTGGGTGTTGTTCCCCTCATTACTTTACTTTAATCTAATACATGCTAAGAAATCCATAGTTCATTTTAAACACACTGTCTTTCGAAAGCAAGATATTCTGAAATAAATCTCTTTATAGATTATTCTGGCCTTGATCAACAAAAAATATTTCTAGAATTAATTGTCCTTGAGTAAAATTTTTGAATACTCTGCCTACCTCTTTTTAAAACAGAATGTTTATTGAAACAAAGCAAAACATCTTGTACAGTACCGACATCAAAATTCCAACATGACTTTTCATACTCAATTGCATAATCTCATTTCCAGCATCTTTAATGGTCTTTGAGCTTTCTAAAGATACATTCAGCACGTGAATTATGTCGGCACTTTAATCACTTCTTTTGCATTAGCTTTGCTTCAGCATTCTAATGAACCATAATGCACTGCATCAAGCCAACCCAAAATATTTGTGTGTGCTATATATTTTTTATCTTGATTGGAGCGTATTTTTATTTTATCCTTAGCAACATGCTAATTTCAGACATGCTCAATAATAACATTTCTTAATAATCAATGTTTAAAACAGTTGTGATGCTTAAAATGTTTTTGTAAAACAGAATGATTCCCTGGACGTATACGAGGTGTACCTGAGTTAAATGCATTTAGATCTTCATCCTCTTCATCCAGACAGAGAACAAGCTGTTCTTCAAAGACCTGACAAACAAGATGAGAAAAACACACTAAATTTTAGTTGTTTTCAAGAACGAAAACAGACCAAAACAAGAAAACGGGCATGAACATCTGTCCATTAGCTGAAAAACACTACAAGAGCACATATGGCAGGTCTAAAGAAGACTAAGTGATCCATTATTGTGTTTCTGATTCCAGGAATTGACTGAAACACGCTCAGAAACAAAAATAAGTCCACTCACACTATCCACCAGGGCTTCATCCTCGATTTTCAGTTGGCTGTTCAAATCTGAGGAGCAGAAACAAACACAACACAAAAATTGATTTCCACTTGTAGACAATTGCCAACTTGAGAACAAACAAGTCTTTCTGCTGGAAAACCGAGACACCTTTCACCATGGTGAGCAGTGACAGGAAGTGTCTGCACATTAAGTTTACAGGGTCACAGAGGCTAAACCTGCCGAGGCTCCTGCTGTCAACACAACAAGCTGGCAGTTTCCCCGTGTCTCTTTATGGCATTTACATCACGCAGTGTTTTTTCCTTGATTTGTCAAACTGTAAGCAGATTATTTCTTTCATTTTGTCCCTTCTTACCCCTCCCAAACATATAGTGTCTCTGTCTTTCAGCCCACCCAGGAGGAATGTGTCTCCTCATACTGGACATGTTTGGGAAATCAGCCGGAGGTCCCTCACAAAGACTGCTCTGTGTATGTGTGTGTGTATTAGTGTATGTGTACTCCTCATCCCACATTCTACCACAATGTCCTCCTGACTGAGCCAAATTCACCCAATGTACTCTAACAACCCTGCCAGACCTAACTCAAAGTGACAGACTGAGAAAGAGAGAGACAGAGAGAGAGTCGGGTGTGGGGAGAACTGGGGTCAAGAAGAGGGAAAGGAACAAGAGACAAACAGAAAAAGAGAAAGTGGAATAACAGAAGGAGGATTGAGGTTAAGTGAGAGCCAGAAGAGAAGAAAACGTATCACATTAGCAGGATGAAACATGATAAGACCTTGGCGAGAGCAAAATATAGAAAGCAGTCATAAAATAAACCCAAGACAGGAGGACTAAAATAAAGTGAAAAATAATAATATAAGCATTATGGCCAGAAATGATCTTGTTGAGTTTGAATTTCCACCACACGGCTTATATCTGATTTTCAGAAACCCACATATAAGAGTTGAAATCTCAAATTGCTGCTTAAGATTTTTGTTTGATAGTTCAGATTGAGTTTATTATTGCTAACGAGGGTAAAATTAAACTGACAGACATTTTAGTGTGTGTGCATTGGGGTAAAAGGCATAGAAATGAGTTCTGGCTTACCTGTGTCACATACATCTGATGTGTGTATGCTCTCTTCTGACGGCTCACTTAGTCGTCCTACCTGTAACATGTTAAACTGTCAGGTCTGATACAGAATTACATTTGTGTTTAACATCGGCTGTAACAATTCTAATCCGACTACACATTGATGTTTGCCTTCCCGTGGATTTATGGAAATCACAAACACAAGGTCAACAAAGCATTTTAAATATCTTATTTTAAACAGACATATACTACATTGAAACCTTTGGGTTCAGAAATTAACGCTTTTACTCAGCAAGAAAATATAACCTATTTTTTGCGTGTACAAATAATTTTAAATTATTTGGAATAACTGTCAATAGAGGTATTAGTTTAGGGTCTGGATTATGTAGTTTTCAGCATTTAACAGCAAGGGGGAAAAAAACATCAGTTTTTCAATTATGTTTTGTACTGACAAAGAAATGACAGCGTTTACTTTTTAAACTGGTAAAACTTTATGAAAGCAAAAGCGTAAAATAATAAGAAAAGCTTACTGTTTGAAACCAGATTATTTAGATTTTCTTCTGTCATCATTGCTATAAATAACCACTACGTACAAGTAAAAATAGACATTTGATCCTCTCTGTTGTTTTTGTTGTCTGTCTTTTCTCAGTCCTTCCTTTTCCAAACAATAACCAAGAGATTTATACATTCTAGCTTTACAACAGACAGGAAACAAAGAAAGAGTTTCCTTGAAATTTGTGTTCGTCGCTGACTCACCCTTGCAAGTGCATTTGGCTCTCTGCTCTTCTCTCTGTACAGCTGGATACTGTACTGTGCATCTATCCGTGTGCCGTTTTTCACAGTCAGACTAATAGATTCGGTGACAGGGCAGATACGAAGCTGGTGAGAGCCGTCTGTCCATTTCTGACACATCCACACTGGCCTCCACGCTCTGCAACTCGAGGGACTGATCAAAACACAGTCATAAGACACATGAACCTCAGCCTCTACTGTACACTGGATCAATGACTGAGGTGACACATCAGTGATTAATGGATCTTTTTCACATGTAATCTAATTATAGTGTATTGTGCCAGGCTGGGCGGAGTGACTCACTCTGTTAGAGCGCTGATGAGCGTCGGGTCTCCGTGCTTCTGAGCCAGCGTGAGAGGACTTTGGCCTTCTTTGTCGACTATGGGAACCATCCTCTGACCTTCAGACTCCAGGAGGAGGAAGTGACTGAGGTGGGGGAGCCCCATATGTATGGCCACATGTAGAGGCGTTTCCCTGGAAAGGAGATCTAAAAGAGAAAGAGAACGATAAATAATCAGTCTTGGGAAATGTTTTCTTAGTATATTTTTTCATATTTATTAAAGATGTTTTTTTTGTATATTTTTATTATTACAATAAAAAATATTCTCTCCTCTTTTTGGAAAAATTACAAGCATGCATGGAGTAATTTTATTTTACATATCACAGTATTGTTATACCCAATAAGCGCCTATTTTTTACGTCAGGACAAAGATGGATTACAAAAAACAGTGAGAGATTTTCTCTCTTTTTGTTTGATTAACATGATCAACATTAGACAGCAGGAGTATTAGACTAGACTTAAACTGGTTTAAGTCTTACCTCCTGACTAGACGTTTCTCTGTATGGGTAATCAATTTCATCACCTTTATCATGTGGCATTCCACAAGGGTCCGTTTTAGCACCACTTCTCTTTTCTTTTTATATGCTTTCTTTGGGTTCAATTCTGCGTAATTTCACACAGTGTGTCATTTCCCTGCTACGCAGATGATACACAGCTGTATATAAGTCAAATGACCCCACTGTTATAGAAAGATTGTTGGCCTGTCTTAATGAAGTTAAGGCTTGGATGTCTATAAACTTTTTGAGCCTAAATGAATCGATAACAGAACTGATTATGTTTGGTTCCTCCGAACCTGATAGCGTAGTTGACTCTAAGATGGGTCCTCTGTGCCAGTTGAAAAAGTATCATGAAAAAAATCTGGGGATGAATTGTGACAGTGCACTCAAATTTGACAAGCAAATAAATTAAATTGGTTTTTTTTTATTTAGGATGATTTCCAAAATAAAGTCTTTTTTTATCCAAGTAATTCATGCATTTATCATTTCGAGATAAGATTATTGTAATTCGTTAAACTATGGTGCTCAAAATAAAGTTTTAGATAGACTGCAGATGGTCCAGAATGCGGCTGCAAGATTGCTTACAAGCACTTGCAAATTCGATCATATTACTCCGGTGTTAAAATCATTGCATTGGTTGCCTGTTACTTTTAGGATAAATTTTATTTTATTTTTTTGTATTTAAATCTTTACATGGTTTAGCAACATCTTATATTGCTGACCTAATCCAGGAACACAAGTCACAGAGACTTCTTGTTGTTCCTAGATCCAAGATGAGGTCTAGAGGGGATCGCACTTTCGCGGTCGCCGCCCCTAATTTATGGAACAGTTTGCCTCCATATATTAGGGACCTTCCTACGCTTGGCCAGTTTAAAAGCCATTTAAGGAGACATATTTCTTTATGATAGCGTTCGATCAAAGATAAGTGTGAAGGGTGCTAGTGTCATGTATTTCTTTGTTTTTCTTTTTACTCTACATTAGATATATGGGTATATTTTGTTTTTATTTGTCTTTAACGGTTTAATTGAATTACTGCTTGTACAGCACTATGGTCAACATTGTTGTTTTAATCAGTACTTTATAAATAAATTGAATTGAATTGAAATAGACTACACATCTATACACAGAATCACATTCAAAGCTGCCCAGATCCAATGTACTGTTACATGTGTTTTCTTTCTAAGATAAAAAAATTGTCTAGTATTATTCCGCCCACCCCTATGTTTAAGCATGATATTGCAATTTGTAGAGATCGTGTCACAATTTTCCTCTTGTAATAATACAATCTCCCTAATTATAAGAAATCAGGTGCCCATTTGGCATATTAGTGTAAAAGTTATATAATGTACACAAGATGTTGTTTTGTTAATCATATGCGAGTCCATCTGTGCTTTGTGCTCTGTGCAAACAAGCGGCAGTCTGATAACAGGTATAATGCTTTCTAAAAAAATAATACCCTTGTGGACATCCACATCGATGGCTTAGAGTTCAAACAGACAGCTAATCTCTGTTTGGTACACATCTGGTCAGGGTAACAAACACTTATGGCAAGCACTTTGCACATGGCATCTATAGAGTGTATAATAAATGGGTGTTGAAGAAAAGGATCAAGCATTGAATGGTCCATGGTGGAGTCCAAGACAGCCTTTTAGTTGATTCGAGGGGAAAAATTATTACTTTAATATGGCCTTCAAACTGACACCCTACCTGTTTTCCCTCTTTATTGTTTCTTTAGTGTTTCCCATAAGTGTGCTTGGGTTTTAATGTGTAGAACTGTAGTCCAAACCTGTTCATCAGGTTATCACAATACTCAGCAAAGGCAAATACAAAATGATTTCCATCAAGACTCATTATAAATATCATATCATTGAAACTCAGAAGGTTCAGGATATAAAGAATCAAGTGGATAAAGCCTTGAATAGGTGTGGGATCATTTTCTTTGTCCTGGTTCAGTGGAACTAAGGAGAAGTTACTGGGTGTTGACAGACAAACTAAAGAGGGGACTCCAAACTGGACTGGTGTGTTTGTAAAGAATAGCACACACATGCACAGTAATTGACTGAACAGATGTCTACGACTCTTTGCTCATGTTGATAGGGGTAGTCGATCTGCTGTTTTGATTTGAAAGAGAAGTGGCGAGGTCAAATATCACTGCTCGACACTAATATATATTGCAAGAAGTTGCAGAAACCGAACCAGTTATTTGTTTGAGAGATAAATAATTGCTTTGTTGGTGAATTTTCTAAAGAGCAGCATGCTAAAGCTGTTCTCAGCAAACTGCCAACAACAATAGTTGTCAGCGGAATGCAACTAATTTAAAGGATTAGATAAACATGTTCATATCCAATAAGTTAATGTCCAGGTTGTTTTGATACGCTTAAAACAAGCAGTGATGTTTGTGAGATAAATTGCTGTTCCTTTCCCTGAGACTAACAAGAATGTTGCTAAAGAGTGCTGTCATTAATTAAAGCTGACACTGCGTTCTTCAGACAAAGCAATGAAATGAACGCTAATTCAGCTGCGCAATTTAGCGCAAACAATTGCTAGTGTTATGTAAGGGGCCCCATGTGCACTGGAGACATTCTTTAAATCCCTCTCCATTCTCACTGTTCAAGAAATCAGTTAATGTTCCATGATGGAACGGGCACTGTATCCATTCTCACTTAGACGGAACTCCAGACCATAACAAATACACTGTACTGTATCTCTCTCTCTCTCTCTCTCTCTCTCTCACACACACAAACACACTTATTTATATTTAAAACATCAACTGTCCATATAAAAGTATTGCTTTATTCAAGAGAAGAACCGATATAGCATCCTTTTTGGTAACACTTTATTTTAAGGGTCCAGAATAATGCATTAGTTAAGCATTAATTAATGGTTAATTTGTTCACAATTAATAATTAGTTGAGCAAAAACACACTAGTGTGTTAACCTAAGATTTTAAGGGCCCAAATTATACATTAGTTAAGCATTAATAAACTAGCAATTTATGATTAACTTGTTCACAATTATGCATCAGTTAAGCATGATACACACATAACTAATGATTACCTGAAAATATAATAAGGGCATATACTGTTATTTACAATTAATTAGTCATTTTAAAAACAAACATTTATCAAACTTCCTTTATTAGCACTAAATTAATGGCAGTTTAGCCTTATTTATTACCTTATAAAAGGTATAAAAACTTATAAAAACTTATAAAATATTACTCAATAGGTGCCATAATTTATATGGATTTAAGTTTCACTTTAGAATAGGGGGGGTCAAATTCCATTTATTAGCACTATATTAATCGTAGTTTAGCCTTAATTATTAGCTTATCCTAATCAATAAACTTTAATATCAACATCAATAAGTGTCATAATGTAGATGTAGAACAGGGGGTCAAATAGTCTTTATTGCAATATTTTAGCTATAAATATGCAAACCGGCAGTAATTA
>JAUMHP010000046.1:8239703-8260693 GCA_032361065.1 Enteromius trimaculatus
GAAAAAAACTACACTTCAACACTAAAACAAGTGGTATCAAAGATAAATCATATACTCATTACATTAACTACTTTAAATAAAATCGAGTATAATGACAGAAATGACTCAGATTAAACAAGGACAGTGGTATAGGCTGGAAACATTTTCCCCGTGCGCTCCAGTTCCCATAGCTGCAACTGTCAACTGACTAAAAACAATAACAGCTTTCACTGGAGCTTCCTTTTTCCCGGGAGAACTTCACAGCAATTCCAAAAACATTTGCAACATTATTCGAAGGCGAAAAGAAGATTCCATTATAGAAGCCGGGGCAGTGGCGGGAAAAAAATACTTCCCAACACTTTAATGAAAGTGCGTCCGCACCTGTACAAGACATGCGACAACAGAGTTCTTACCTCACTCCATACGAGTGTAATCCCTTCAACTTCCAAATGTAACGCTTTCAAACTGCTTGTTCAAAGTATCCTGCCTGTCTCACTGCCAGTACATCCGTGTGCGTGACTAGCACTTGCACAATGCCGACTGTTTTGAATGGGCACACGGGTTATGGATGCGCCACCGGTGCTCACTCTCTTCAACGCCGTGTGTGATGATAGCCCTGCCCCCCAACGAGCAGGGTTTGCCTTATGAATATTAAGTAGGCTACTTGACTGAACGCGGCAGAAAAGGTAACCAAGCAACGTCACTCAGACGTAGTACGTCAGACTTGTACGTTAATTAGAGAACTACAACAGCACAGTCACGTGTTTAGGGACCATACATTGTCGGGCTGGTTTACCTGTTAATCCTTAAACTACTTGTATTCCTCGTGTTCAGACTTGTTACAAACATATTTTGTAAAATTAGCGTGCACTGTATTACAACAGTAGCATTTAAACATACAGTATAAAGCTGCTAAGAGTAATGATTTTGTGAAAAAGTATACGTTTCGACCAGATGAAAATGCATTTGTACAGTTTAAAGCCTTAATTATTATTTTCAAAAAAAAACAAGAGAGGCTATTATGTTCTTTTACGTGCTATTTTAGGATCATATCTGAGTGATGGAGAGCACAGCTAAAAAGTAACCTCTCTGTTTAAGCCAGATATGATCCATGTTAAATAACAAAAATCATGTGAAACAGGATATACAACTATATCACTGTTAAATACTAAATCCTCGAACACATACTGCGCCTGGTCGGTATAGATAAAAAAAAAAAAAACATGTCAAGATGTGTTACTTAAAGTCAGGGGATCACTTTACCCAAAGTGTCCCTGGCAATTGAACAGGAAATGGAGAGGAAGTCAATCAGCGTGCCCACCCTTCCTGTCTGTTCTCCAACAGGCTGGACTGAGTCCAAAGATCACAGACAGCATTTTACCAGAAAACCTACCAGAGTATGTGCTTCTTCAATCACATATAAATAGAGTGCCACCTAGTGGCTGATTAGAGGCAAATGCTGTCATGACATCATTTTGGTCAATCCGTGGCATAATTGAGATTCCCACTTCTATGGTAACCTGGTTTATTTCTGTCTGATCTAACCTGGAGAAAAAAGAAGAAAAAAAAAGACGATAACAAGTGTGATTTCTCACTCAATGCTGCACTTATTTTAAGGCAAAAAAGACATTAATCATGCAAATGTCTGCTTATTTATTGTACAGATTTTTTTTTTTTTTTAGATTTCACTACTTTTTTTAAAGCACCATTTTTTTCAAAAATCCTGTTATGATCTAACAGTAATTGTGAGTCTCAGTAGTATGAGTTTACACTGCCATCTTCTGGACATGACCGCACACTGCATCCATAGCACTGAGAGAAGGCGCGGAGACGTGAATGAATTTACAAACGCAAACTAGCACGTACTTGCTTTTTTTTTACCATATCTTTTTAAGGCAGAAATAGTGTAGAGTGGTGTACTAGTATGATGTTCTGAAGTATTCAATGCTAACCTTTAATACTGAGCCCATTAACAGGTCCCAAAAGATAAGATTTTGTTTTATTAAATACTGATAAAGCAAAACAAATGTGTCAGATGTAAATATAAAGGCAATAAGTGGAACTTTCAACCTACAACCCTACGCCCATTCTTTCATTTATTTACCCAAAATAAAAGTTCTATTACTTTTAGAGGAAAACATCTCAGGAATCTTAGTCAACTAAGCATGGATAATTGACTGTAATGAGAAGTTAGATAGTGGCATATAATGTGACTTTTTATAATGTGAGCACAGATGAGTACAGAGCGAAGGTATGAACAGTTGAGAGAATTTGTGAGTAGTTTGACATATAAAATGAAAATAAGTTTTGATTGGTAATACGATTTTGGCCCCACTTGAAAATTAGCAGTCAACATTAATGTAACCAGACAGTCACTGCATGAGGTGGAAGGGAAGAAATCTCCCACAGAGCAAACCACCATCCTTCCTGTGGACTGGAGCTGGGCTGTGACCCAAAAAGTGCCTTTAACCCTCTGATCTCTCTCATGAGCAAATGCACAAACACCACCAAACAAATAAAAAACAACAGCAACAGTCTCCCCATCACAATCTTTCCGTCTGACTCCCTCACTCTATGAGGCAGGTAGGATCACGCCATGGTCCATGTCTTTGCTGTGCAGAACAGCAGGGGAACCCAAAAAAGACTGGCCCCAAAAGCACCAGCACGAATTCTGAATCAAGGAGAAATCCTACTGACTGGAAGAACATGCAAGGGTGTTCAGGGTCTCAAGTTATTATTAGCCTAAATTCTCCCACTGCTGCCCCCTTTCGCTCCTGATTTAGTCACAGAATGATCCCCGAATGACAGATCCCCAATCTGCCATCAACCTCCAAACAAATAAACGAAGGGAGAAACTGTCACTCAGTTCCCAAACAGTACTATCATCTAATTATTTACAGACAATGTAAGAAAAAAAACTAGGGTAAAATAAAAAACAAAACAATAAAATAATACTACTCAGGCAAAACTGGCAAGTGCCAACATGATGTTGTGTATCTGTAAAATAAATCAGCAGGCTAAATACTGTTGTAGTGTGAATTCAATTTTTTTTTTTTTTTATTGTAGATATACATCTATCTAAGAGTTTAAATCTAAGTTATACCTAAGCCCAAATTTGACCCATGTGTCAACAACATGATCTCTGGGAACACTACTCTTTTTGTGTAAGCACAACTGCACTCTTAGTGGCCTTTCAGTCAGGCAACGATCTCTCGCTCTGGCTGGCCTGAGCCCTCCATTGGCACAGCAGTGAACACAATTACCAAGCTAACATTTCACAGCACTTTCTTGGAACTTTTTAACCAAACTCCATCAAAAGTCACTGAACTCAAGGACTGTACAAAGGAGAAATCACTGGATCAGTGAAAAAAGAAGATCATTTGATTATCATATTATAATGTTACATTTTAGTCTTTTGGTTTTGTGATAATTTATTTTTGTGCAATACTCAGTGGGAAATCAATGCACTTTTAACCAATTAACAAGTACATCACACTTAGTGACTTTTTAGGTCAGACTTTTTAATGTCAGTTATGACTTATATCAATCCAACTTTATATCTCATCATTTTGTTGTTTACGAAAATTGTGATTTACAAAAGCACTTTTCTTATTTGGTGACCGTCTTGGCTTCCGGGCATAATTATGTCATTAAAAAATTACAAAATAATAATTATAATAAATTCAAATGCTCACATGCAGTGATGATGTCGAGACGTTTTCCCCACATGGTGATGTATAGAATACAGAATACACCAGAAACATAAAAAGCTGACTATGTCACAGTCAATGGCTATTTATAAATTAGGGAATAAAAAATATGTCCGACAAACTAGTGGCATTTTACATTTTTGAGCATAATTTTTGACACTATCGTGAAATTTGTAACCTTAATAATGATCTAAGCAGCTACAAAATTACTGCATATTTTCAAACCACCCTCCATTTATATTGTCTGTATAGCCTCATTTATAAACTATTAATCTCCTCTAAGGTTCAACAAAAGTTTTCAACAAATACTGCATTATGTGTGTTTGTGTTGGAACAGATTATAAAAGTTTTTTTTTTAACTTGGATTAATCAAATTCTTTAAATCACTTCTAATCCTATCCGGAGTTTGATTATTTTGTTAAGTGCTGTAACTCAAACAATGCAAATTCCCCCTTTCTTATTTTTCCAAGATCCTTAATACTTAAGATTTTGTTATCCATTGGCTCAATCAGCATTATTATTTTGTTCTTGGTAGTTACAGAAACAGGTCAAATTGTGCTCTGAAAAATTCCTCTATTCAAGCTCCACATGAATAGTCTTATATATAGTTTGGGCATTTTCAGGGAAAGTGCATCTTCTTTGGAGTTTTGCACATCAAGATATTCTGCATGCAACTCAACTGAGTGAGGTTCAGCAACTGAAAATGGCCTTTATGAATATCATTGCTAATATCATATCTAGAATATGGTTTATTAAGGATTGGGATTACATTTTCTTTTGAATGAAGCAGGCCTTCCAGTGCCAAAAAAAAGGAGAAAAAAAAAAAAAGATTAGTGGAACATAAGCTGGCTAAGTCCTAAACAACAGCTTAAAATGCTGCCTCATCCTGCAAAGTCCTTAATCATGCAGTTAAGAAATCTCTACTTTGGAGCTTTAGTGTGCATGTGTGTGAATTAGTCTCACAGTCAAATCAAAACAAACAAAGAGTTAAAGCCATGAAACACGAGGGATCAGAGTCTAGCAAAAACAGCAAGCAGCTGAATTAGAGCCTTTAGATCAGCTTCTCGCAGAAAAGCTCTCTGCGCAAAGCTCAAGCATTGAAATTATTTTTATTTACTTATGTATCTTAAATATTTTATTTTATTAAGAAAACAATGGTCCATTACAATGTACAAAACCAATGGCCTTCAACAGTGCAATAGTTTTACAGTAATTTTTCTGAAACTGATCTGGTTGTGACAATGCTATTCAACCTACTACCACAGAGGTCGCTGCTCTCTCAAATATGACTTAAAAGTTTACTTAAAATTCTCTTTCACAGAAACAGGGACCTTTACATGGAGGATGATAAAAGACAGACAGTAGAAAAGTTGTTTTGTCATTTAATTTACTTTCTGTAAAGTACTTTGACAAAGAGCACAGTGATTAATTGACCTCAAAAGCATTTCTATTTGTGGTGTATATTTAAAGATTGGGGTTAAAGGCTGGTAATAGTGTCTGTTTCAATCCCTGGCGTAAATTCCTTCATTTACAGAGGGGATTTGACAAACAGTGCACTAGAGAGTTAGTGAGAACACAAAAGTGAATGGAGCTTAGAGGCTGCTAAAGCAGAACTTACAGGTGACAGGTTATGTAGAAATATTAAGTTTATCCCATGTAATCTGATTAGCATTGTGCAACCAGAAGGAAAAACTAGAAATATAAATGCATGATCATAGAGCCAAAAGCAGAATAGAAAATCACACGTGGCTATGATGCATTTTCATGCCATGATATTCAAAACATCAGGCTTTCTGGATAGAGAAGATAAAACATTTACGTTGAAATGCTCTTCTTTTGACGAATAAATAAATAAATAAACAATGCATGAAAAAAAACAAATGCTTTCCAATCATAATTTTCATGTAGTCTTCATCAAGCATCCCTTACATACTACATTGAGAAATGCAGCTGTCTGATCAAATTGCACTGAACATTTCAGCTCTGCCCAAGTGGAGAATGGAAATGTTATTATTATCTGGATGTTTTTGCAGTGGGCCAGATTCTAGTCTACTTTATTTCCTTTTCAGTTGTTTGGACCAGGTTTTACATAAATATTTAGGCATTGCTCCACTCGGTTCTGAGAATGGCTTTGATAGAGGATTACATATCCAGTGACCACTAATTCCAAAATTACACAAATATTTTTCAGTAAACAAATGACAAGAACTCAGGCGCATAAATCCGCAAAAAAAAAAAAATCACACGTCGTGCAAAATTTGCTTCAAACTCCAAACAAACACATCACTCATGTTACAACGCATGTAACAAAAAATAAAATCAAAAATTCTTCAAATGTGAATAGTTGGATAGAATGGGACAATAGTTGGAAAAAGTTTCAAACCATTAGAGTGAATTCAGGTCAATTGAGACACGTTTTGCCATTGAGATGAATGGTAAACTTATAGTAACATGGTGGAGCAGAGATTTTTTATGATTTGTTTTAATATGCTAACAACTTTTAATTTCCTCACATGATTTATTTTTTTTAGCTTCTTTGGGCTAATTGCTCTTTATATTATATTATTATAGAGAATTGATTTATCCTCATCCAAACTTTCATTATAGAGATCAGTAGCTTAAATTTCAAAATAATAAAATAAAATTTAAAAACTTATTTGAAATATTAACACAGTACACACAATAAATAGTCAAGTTTACAACGCTAGTTGCAAAAGTGGCTGTGATAATCATAACCATGTAATTACAATCAAAGAAGGGACTTTGTTACAATGTGCAATCATACATTTACACAACCCAATGTAGATAGAAGAACACATCTGACTCCACCCTCTCTGCATTCGAAAAACTTTATTTACACTCAAACTCAAGAACAACCCGACCTTTCAAAACAAACGATATTAATAACTCGGTAGGTATGTATGATTGCACTATTTAAAATAGACGACGGTTTAGACTTGTGGTTAAAATGTTCAATAAAATAGGTTTAACCAATAAAAAAGAGAACGGCCTCAGCCCGGTAATACTGGTTTAGAAACCAAGCTGTGTTCCGAAATGAAGCAGGCTAACCCGGTGCGCTTTCATATTCTGCCTGTGTTATAACTCAGGAAATACATATGCTGGAATTAAGAAGTATGTGTACAGTATGGTTTCACTTCCTATTTATTGTTAATCCGCTGCAGCCTATAACCGTCGTTAGCTGGTTGGCTAACCTTGTTTGGTCACGCCGACGTTAAACGCGTTCATTTGTCGGGCATGTGAGATTATGCATTGTTGTCCAGGATTAAAGGGCTTTTTCAAACGTGCATGGTTCAATTTTTTTTTCAGCACAAATTCTGTTATAATACTGTAACAGAGTTCATGGAGTCTTCGGCTGTGGGATAATACTGCTGTTAGTGGTGTTTGCAAGGCTATAAAACCAAATTGAGGACAAATGACAGCTTTTGAAATTATTTAACAAAGTAACCATACTAGTTACAGTTGTTCATATGAGCTATATTGTTTTAAATCAAATTAATGATATTTTTCACACATTTTAACTCATGTAAAATTCTCTCTAGATATACCAGGTACAAAAGCTTCATTCCGCATGGGACCTAAACATCATCCACTTACTGTAGGTGTTTGATTCTATTTAAGGAAAAGGCTGTTGTAGCTTCTTTTGAAATAACACAGATCCCAAGCAGCCAATGGCTTCGGAGGAGATGGAGGGCTTATGCCCATTACCAGAGGTGACGGGCATCAAGGTGGAGCCGTCAGTCAGCATTGGCTCAGGAGAAGATGCCAACTCACACAACGCCATGGGGATAAAATTTATATTACCCAACCGCTTTGACATGAATGTGTGTTCGCGCTTTGTGAAGTCACTGAACGAGGAAGATAGTAAAAATATCCAGGACCAGGTGAACTCTGATCTGGAGGTGGCCTCTGTTTTATTTAAAGGTAAAGTGAATGACTGGAGCAAAACAACCTCCTTTTGAGTGAAATATAATTGTTAAGAAATTCATTAAAATGTCCTGTCTTTGTTTTTTCTCTCTTTCTACAGCGGAGTGTAATATTCAAACATCTCCCTCACCTGGTATTCAGGTTAGGCATGTTTACACGCCATCAACCACCAAACACTTCTCTCCAATAAAGCAGTCCACCACGCTCACCAACAAACACCGTGGAAACGAGGTCTCATCCACACCACTGCTTGTTCACTGTTAGTCTTCTTATTTCTCATTCGGCAAGATATTTGTCAGCATAACTTTTTCCCACTATAACCATGACCATAACCGTTGTTTTTCTTCTTCTTCTTTTTCCTAGCACTGTCAATACATCAGCTGGCAGCACAAGGAGAGATGGTTTTCTTAGCCAGTCGAATAGAACAAGGTTAGTTTGTTTGAAAAATCTTTATTAGCACCGTTGAAAACAGTCGTGCGTCTCAACCGTGTTAATATTAATTCAATAAAGGGGAAAAAAAAAACTTGCTAGGTGTACAGTTAAGCTGAGACTTGCCAAAGCACTTGTATTTTATTGCACTTATGTTGCTTTTGACTGCTTCCATTGTCCTCAAATGGATAAATGTAAATGACCTACCAATGACCAGGCTTAGTCCTTAAGGCCTAGTCCTGGTTTAAGCTAAGCCTTGTTTGTGAAATCAGGCCTAAATGTAATTTCAAAAACAAAACAAACACCTGACTGATCCCAGACTTTTAAACAATAGCGTAATTTTTTAACTATATATATATATATATATATCTAATAAATGAGGACCTTTGACCTCTAATTTTTTTGTTTCACTTTGAATTAGAGTCTGTAATAAACCTGCAGGATGAGGAGGGATTCACCCCACTGATGTGGGCGGCAGCTCATGGACAAATTGCTGTGGTGGAGTTCCTGTTACAGAGTGTGAGCACGTCATACACACTCACTACATCATTTGTTCAGTGTTGTCTGCTTAACTAATCCAAAATGTACCTGCACAAATCTATCCGTTAGCATTCCTCGGTTGCTGGCATATTTATTTCCTGAGCTTATTGATGTAGATAATTCTTTATTTTGTCACCTTTCTTTGAGATTAGCTGGATCTCCAGATACTCACAGCTCTTTCCTTTCAGGGTGCAGATCCTCATCTTTTGGCCAAGGGAAGGGAAAGTGCACTGTCACTGGCTTGCAGTAAAGGGTACACAGATATTGTCAAAATGCTGATCGACTGTGGAGTTGATGTTAATGAGTATGATTGGGTAAGTGATGAGATTCCTGAATACATCTCTAAAGCTATGACCTGTGAAAGAGAATCCTTTGTTAGTGACCATAGTGATCTATACCAAAATATGCTGGACAGATTTGTCAAGTAGGAGACATTATCTTGTTATTGCTATATGGTATGAATATACCAATATAATTTGTATCTTGCACTCTGGTTTATAATAACAAGAATCAATGCTTAAGAAAAAAAAAAGATTTGCACTTAAGGCAGTGCATATTTTTTTCCAGAATGGTGGAGCACCGTTGCTCTATGCAGTGCATGGTAACCATGTTCGCTGTGTGGAAATCCTGTTAGGTAAAAGGCTAACTTTGGACTACTTTTATTGCATTGCAGTGTTTAGCTATTTTTGTTAATATTACTTCTGATCGCTGAAACAGAAAGTGGAGCCGACCCAACCATGGAGTCTGACTCTGGCTTCAATGCTATGGACATGGCTGTTGCGATGGGACACCGAAATGGTAGCGATTACATGATTACCATCTGCGTTAAATGAATGGTGTCTTCGAATGTGACATGACTGTTTTATTAATTTTAAGCAATTAATACTCGACTTATCTTGGTCGTAATTGTAATTCCATATATTTTTGCCTCCTAGTCCAACAGGTATTAGAGGGCCATCTTCTGAAGCTTCTGCAAGGCATCAAAGAATAACCATAGCAACTACAAGAATAACTAGAGTGAATATTTGAGTGTTGATTATGATGTGGACAATGCCATTTCACATTTGCTGAATACACTTTATATGAAGTTATCTTTGAGGCAGCAAATGCACAGCTCAAACGTGACAATTGAAGAAATCAGAACTTCAGTGTTTTAAATCTGTTATGAGCTTCTTCTTTTTTTCAAATCAATGTGATGTGTGTATTAGGTTACTGATTTCTACCTAGCTGCAATGTGTACTTGAAAATATATTTATTTTGCCATCTAAAGCAAAAAAATAAGTTGTTTCACATAAAAATTGACTGATATTATGGATGGTTCATAAAACGAAGTAAATCGAAATCTGGGCACTTTAGAATCAATCATGTGGAAAAAGTCAGTGAGAGACCTCAAAGTACCAGTTCAGCTGTCACTTGTTATTGTCATTTTTTCCAGTTTTAATGTACGTTTTGTGCTATAACAATGTAAATAAACCTTAATTTATATTGAAGGGTATGTCTAACTTTTGTACTGATCACTTAAAATAATTGAGGTTAAAAAAGATTTGTTTAAAGTTAACATCATGAAGTGATCTCATCTCCATTTAAAAACGAAAACACAAAACAGTATTTTGTCAATAGCAATGTTTAATTCCAGATGTTGATTCAAATAAGCTCCAACGAGTGAGCCTCAGTAACAGGGAAGGAGGAGGCAAAGATGCCTCTTGGACCGTACAAGCAAACACACACTCTTAAAACTGTGCATGAACTTGTGTGGTACAATCAATCTCACACTCTCAGCTTGGACACAGGAGGGTCACAGCAGTGCACAAAAAAGATAAAGTAGATTCAGGGATGCAATATTTATAAAAGAAATGGGGAAAAAAAAAAAAAAAAAAAATGTCCCGCAAGTCTCCGCTGAGACCAGAGATTTTCAAACGTCTTTCCTTCCCGTGACGTTAATTTGCCTCATTCTTTGAAGCCTCATCGAAATTCTCCACAAGGTCTGCAAAGAGAGAAAAAAAGGATTCAGTAAAACAATCCCAGGTTTACATGTAGTCACTGACAATTCAAAGGGATTAAAACCAATGAACACTTGCGGAAAACAGGATTCACAAAAAAATACTGGACATCCAATAAATGTGGAGAGTGAAAAAAAAACAACTCATCTTTATGAAACAATCTGTAAATGTTTATAGAAACATGATCTGAAAGGCAATTTCTGTGCTTCCCTCTCACTTGTGTGCCCACGTGTGCAAGTAATTTCCATAGAGAACATAAACGAGCACTGGGGGACTGAAAAGTCCACAGCTGTAAAAATGAAACCGCAGAGGATCAAAAGCAGGTTGCCTTTTAGGAGATGAAATCTGATAAATGGAACATCAACTATTCTGCCTCAGGGCATCAGAATGGAAATCACTAACAGAAGGCTGGACTTTGTTTTCAGAGGGGACAGAAAAGGTTGAATCTCAGTAATGGGCACAATGGCAAAAGCTGTTAACCCTTTTTGTCATCGTACGGGTGAGCTAATTCTGCAGTGTCGGAGATGTAATCATACTGTACATGTGCAAGACTTGGGTTACTAACTGGAGTTTGCTCAGCAAGGAGAACTGGGGAATTGTAATGGCAACCGTATGTGTTCGACCCCCTCTCTTTAAAAAGAAAAGCAAACCGAACCTTCAGTGCTCATAAACAATAGAGGAGATTTTAAACACTTGTATATGACGACAATATAAGAGCCAAGACAACCTGCTGAGACCCTCCTTTTTTGGACATTTCCACCGGGCAGCGGCTCAGTTTGTGCTAACGTAAGCAAGTGTGCTTTGTTTACATTAACACACGCACAGAAAGCCATATGGTAATAATTGTGAAGCTCAAGCTAGGAGACATAAAATACACAGGGAATAATAGAAAATGTAAGCAAATAATCTTATGGTTAATGCTACGACTTAAAATGGAGAGGTGGAAATAAGGGAGCTTCAGAACAACATACTGACCTGGAACTTCATCATCATCTTCCTCTCCACCGGCTACCGGTGCCTTTCCATCACCAGCTGCAAGAACATTGAGAATTTAAAATTACATACAAAGAAAAAAGGCAGAAAAAAACCCCCACCACTGTTAGTTGCAAATTCTAAAATTTACAAACAACAATAAAAAAAAATATTTATATAAATTTCCATAATGACAGGGCTGAACATGCCTATATTATGGGACTCATCAGCTCGGATTAATCATAAGCCCTGAAAGAGCAAGAAATATGACTCCTAATAATTATCAGGATTAGCCTTCAGGGGTACATTAACCAAAGTTAGAGGGGAAAAAACTTTCAGTTAAAGTAGATTTTCCATCTAGAATACAGATATCATGCTTGCCAATGTTTCACAAAGTTGTGGAAAAACTAATTAACAATTAAAAACAAACAAAAAAAAACAACAACCACCCAAAACCAATTAGAACAAACAATTAACAATTAACTATTTTGTTTGCATGCATGTGACGTGGCCATTTACTAACAAAGAACTAGCAACATGTGAACATGGTTTTAAGTAGTTTCGTCTTTCTTTAGACAAATATGTATACACATACATTTGAAATAACTAACTTAAATGCGGTGTTAAAGTTTTTAAAACACACCCAAATTAAAACATTTAAAATAGATTTTATGTAAAAGGGGTTTGGCTGACAGACAGCAGCTTATGAATTTCCTTGCACTCTCAATTTATGACCAAACAACCAACTAAAAGTCTATTTTCAAGCATACTCTCTAGGAACAGCCCAGCAGCAATGACACACCCCTCCCCCGGAACATGTGCTTACACCTGTTAGCAACCCACACACTGGACTGTCACTTTGTTAGGCAAGTTAATTACTATGCTTCTTGCTACATAAAGTGAGTAAAACAATGCAATGCGACACCATGTCTCAGACTAGCTGACCCAGTTTTGACAACTGAACACACCTTGTTTGGGCAGGGCCTCTGCAAGTCTGCGCAGACTGGTCAGGCTATCGGCACCCAACTGGTTAAGGATAGAGGGCAGCATCTCTGTCAGCTGCTTGGTCTCTGCGTGGCCTGTGATGGTAAAGGTGTTGGCTGCCAGTGAGGCCTGCACTTTGGGATTGTTGAAGTGGATCACCGTGCCCTGGTTTGTGAACATGTTAACCTAAAAAGCGACAGTTGAATGATAAGTGGACATAGGACGCAATTTTAGACATTTGTAAAAGCAGAATGCATGTTTTCAGCCGAAACCAAACATTACCTCCTCAATGCCAGAGATGTTATTTACTCCCAATTTCTTCAGGGAGAACTGGAGCTTTTTGTCATCGGCAGTGGCCGTTCTGTGGACCACCTTCTTCTTTCTGCGGGCGGTACCCTGCCAAAACAAGATACCATCAGTGTGTCTTTGAGAAACTACTCTTGATAGACATGACAATTAAGTAAATTCAGTGTGGTTGTTAACATTATCTTACCTTTCCACCGATGCGGACTTGAGCCTGCAACTTGGCTAATTTCTCCTGGTTCATTATAGTTTCTTTCATCTGTAAGACAAGAAGTAGAATGTAAGTGATACTGTGAAGTGAAGTTAAAGCAAAAATGAGTTGTAGGGGTGCGGTCTGAATGACACACTCGGAGGACAAACTTTTCTCTAGTTCATAAGAAAGACCACACATGCACAGCCATTGCTAAATCGTCAAGCTGAAGAAGTCAGAAAAGGCCTTTATTAGCGAAACGGCTGCTAATAAAAAGACCAAACTATGGGAGTAGGTTGTCAGGCCTGTTGAGCAAGAGCGACCACTTGACTAAAATTAAAGTCAGTTTTTACACCCGCGACGTAACACTCCCAGGTCGATAATGTAATGCAACCCTTCAACGTTTCAAATACAAAAACAATTCGACTGGATTTCTCTGTGTAAGTTACGCCCTCGGTTCACCAAGAAAACCGTTAACGTTAGCCAATTTTAAGATGCTAAACGCTGGCGCAAAAAAAAAAGTCACAACAAATGAAAGCGATATTAGTAATGGGTATATAAATAGATATTAAAAAAACATGAGATAAATGGATCGCGCGAGAGGGCTAGTGGAGTTTGTTTGCAGTGAGCTAGCAGGAGTGCTAATCTCACGCGCTCTAAGGCCCGGGTCTCCCCCGGCAGGGCCGAGTCTCACCCGAGCCGATTCAGGCGTCTTTCCGAGGGCGATTCCTACAAAACAGCAGCCGCGTTTGGTAAATAAGGTACTTATTTACCTTGAGCCTCGGAACCAGGAGTGGTTGTGCAGGAAATAGAGTATTTTAGAGCTCCTCACTGACCTGCACGCTAGCAGCAAACACACGCGGAGAGCAAGATGGAAGCGAGAGAGGATGACGGAAGTGACGACAGGACTGAAATGCGACGCAGTGGGCTGGATCCAAAAACCATCCCTGCCCGCCCTGCACAAGTCTGGGCCAAGAATAGTGCTCAGACAGCGAAGTCGGATCCCTTTTGTGCGTTATTTTTGTAAGGTACTGTAAGTGAGTTTAACTTACACAATGTATGTTGACTTTGCCTTTAGACCAACATGTAATGTTAGTCTCAAATTAATATATATATATATATATTGATTGAATAAAATTTCCACCAAGCAGTAAATTTACTGCTTGGTGGAAATTTTATTCAATCAATTAAATTGCATTAATAGCGACATGTACACATTTTTGTTCCGTTAGGGAAGTACAGGAAAATTGATAATAAATGTGGATAAATTCAAGCCTTCAAGAGTAAGACTATAGGCTAATAGATAAACATGGTCGTACTGTATATAGCCTAAACAACCGGACCTATTGTTCAGGGATAAATGCGTTGGCTTTCAAAGACAAATAACATATGTGACCAAGGGCCTGTTTTATAATACAAGTTTACCCAATAACCCATGTATTTATTCAGTAAGTCTGACTTCACCAAATTAACTGGAAATAAGTCAGATTAATAAACCGTAGGTTACTTGTCAAATTTGTTGAAACAGGTCCCTAACCTAAGATAAACAAACTTGTATTTTGCTGCAACAATATTAGTGTTTTATTATTATTATTTAAATAAGTAGGCTAATTAAATAAACCCACCCAGGTACGGGTTAACAGGTTAATAAATGGCAGAATGTAGCTTTGTTCACATTGCATTATATTAAGAAGTAGGCAGATGTCGGAACACCTCAGAGAATTAGCTATAGGCTATAGCCTACGAGGAAGAATCGGCGAGCTGTTTCCATGTGGATCTAGAAATAATTTGTGTCTGTAACTGTAGACGTAAACAAACGTTCGGTAGCTATTACTGAGGAAATATACTATTCTATTATATTATACTCGAAAGACTAGAACACGCAAACTATCGGTGAAAGCCTACTTGGGGGTATTACTACATCTAAATGTAGCTATTAGCTGCTTTATTTAAAAAAAAAAAAAGAAAACTTTGAAGAGTAGCAGAATTTTCCTAGCACTTTCGAACCGCACAGTAAGGTCTACTTTAAACCGGTTTTATTTCATGCATGTGAAATTTATTGTAACGCACGTGCAAATCCCTGCAGTTCACATTATATTCTTGGGACTTGTCACCCAGAGCAGCCGTGGCAGGGAAGTGCTTTCATGGTAGCCCGTGGCACGGAAAGCGCCTGCTAACCCCTCTGGGACTTTAGAAACACTTTAGATGTGGTTTACACACATACAAACTCTGACCCGGCACATGCGCCCCGATTCTCAAAAATTCTATTTCATTCACTCGCAGACGCAGAATAATTAAACCACAGCCAATAATATGAACATCACTGCCAGATATTGTGATGTCATATTGCGCATGCTGTCGTCTTTGATCAACAAGCACCCCAGACAGATATTTAAAAAAAAACTTTTTTCTTTCTGTTTACCTGAGTTTATAGGCTATGCATTAGGCCTACCTGTTCCTGACCTGCTGAAAGTATCCTTTGCTGCACACTTATGCGTTCTGACCTCCTGACCTCGAGCTTCACAGTTTATTTATTAGTTGTTGTTTTTTAATTGTGTGAAATATAAAATCTAAAAGAGAATCTGCCTTCTGCATTTGACTCTAATGTAGCTAAATATTTCTGTATCAGAGTTAAAATAGTCTCAGCTAACATCTTTTTTTCTAGTTTAAACATTGATTGCCTTTGGTCTTACCCCAAAGATATATTATAACTAGAGCTTAACCTGTTGCAGTTATAGATACGACCAAGATTTTGGTATAAAAATGTTACACAATATCAGTCCCTAACATAAAGACATTTTTTTTTTTCTACATCCCCAAGGCAAACACTGCAAAAATAAACAACAACAAAAAAAAACCAGCCACATTATTTAAAAATTTAATAAAGAAATGTCTTGTTTGAGGCACTTTTATTGAATGCTGTTAATATTATGTATAGCCTATCAATTTAATTATACAAATACACAATATTAAGGTAGCATATCAGTCAGATTATTCTTAAAATAGCCACAAGAAATAACATCAACCCACTGCTTGCAAAACAACAGATTTTTTAAAATATCTGTCGAATAATAATCACCATAATCACTATAGCTAGAATTTAGGCTACACTAACATTTAAAAGAAATAAAAGGATTTAAAGTGGCGTCAGTATGAACTGACCTGCCGCGAGATGGCACTCTCACAGCCCTTAATAACTGCTGGATGAAGTAAATATATGTTAAATACACAAGCCTGACCACATGAGTTACCATAAAACGGCCATCAAACCGGACCAGATGTTTTTGTAATCATACAAAAATACCCCTTATACCCACTGCATCCTCCAGAACCAACATGGAACTGTAATAAAAAAGGAAAAGATAATTCATTTTGAGAATTTCGAAAAGACCTTTACTTTATGTCGGGTACACGAGTTTCTATGGGTCAGCGTTGTGTGTCTTTTGGACAAGTATGTTTTCATCACTCCTACCACAAGTTGTTTTAGTATCCAACTTTATGCAATTTCTCTATGTTTTTGTTTGTCTTTTAATTGGCTGAGCGAGTTGACTCTTAATTGGCAGAGCTAGCGTTTTGACTATTGTTTTTTAATGAAGGCCCACAAAATTATTAGTAAAATAAAGGTTTGATTAAGATGATGATTATAATTATAGTTGTTAATAATAATAATAATAATAATGCAGTGTAAATATTATGGCTTTTATTTAAACAAATAATAAATGAATTACAACAACACAAAACACGCACTTTAATTGTTTAATGCAGTGTTTGTAAGTGCTTCGTTAATCTCAACAGTTAGGTGTCAAACTTGACAGCTTTTCTATTTAATAAGCTACTCAAATAGTAATAGAATTCAGCTTTATATGTTCACTTTGTAAAAACACGTGTGAAAGCAAACTAAAAGTAAGACAGACACTCTCCTTAAAAGGAGAAACAAATCAAACAGACACTGTACCGCTGTATGTTTTATTTTTAAATAAAGAAAACGACAAATGATATTGATTCCACCTAACTGAATTTTATTCCTGTAATTATGATCAGAAATGGTTGTGTATTTTCAAGCAGAATGAACTTTTTCCGAAACCTTTAACTGCTTCATTTTAATCCTTTAATTATTGCAATGTATTGACCCCTTTGTTTTAACCGAGGCCTGTTTGCAAGCTGGACGCATTTTTAATTCGCACTGTGTCAGTTCACTGTTCAGTGATACACCCTTGCTTTATATGTGCAAAATTATGACAGAAGCGAAGAATATTTCAGTGTACTCACAAATATGCTACTGTTTAACATTAAAAAAATAACAGGGAGATTGATGCCTGACCATATACCGATTGCTAATATTAATTATGAATATGACAATGTTGGCCTCTCGGAATAGGGCAGACGCGCATGTGCCCTGCTTTTTCGCAAGCTAGAATGCTCTTTCGTGATCCGCGTGACTGATGCGAGTTAACAGCTGATTTTTTTTCCATTACCAATGGCTCGCGGATGATCTAGTGCACTCCCGTGTCACGCAAACTGGGATGCGTACTGAGGCAGACAACCGAGTGAATGTTTTGAAGCATTTCTGAAATCACCAACGTCATGCACCTGAACAGAATATACAGTAAAAATATTTATTAGGCCTATGGGTTTCAGGAGAAATATAACAATATCAGGGATGGTCCTACCATAAAGACGTGCTTAATTCGCTGAGCTTCTTACATCTTCGAGGCTTTTAAAGAAGACAGCGGCATTTCACCCAAGAGAGAAAAAAATCCCATTAAACCAGTAGAAACCAGCAGCGGTGACCGCTTAAAGATAGAGATCAACCTCGCAGTTGTTTAAATAATTTTTCAAAGACTGATATTTTTTATCTCTTCAATAGCAGCGGTGACGCTTTGCTGTCATGTGATCAGCGAGCTGGTATAAAGCGCTTGGAAAGATCCGCCCTCTTTGGAATCCTGGTCTGGCCTTTAGGAGGGTCTCCCCAGACAGAATACGCGCGTGGATGTTGGGATTTGGGCGACCTCTTGATTCCGTGCCGACAGTAATCCATTAAAAGCCTATGGCACTAGTGACACACTGGCACGTCCTCTCCGCCTCTCCCGCATCTGCTCGGCGCGTCTTATGAGTTCTCTCGAATCGAGAGCGCAGGTAGCACGCAGGCTCAGCACACCGTAGCCCATCGGGGACCCGAGAGAGCCATGACTTTGAGCTCCGAGATGTCGGATGCTTCTGTGCTCTCGGAGGAGACCGACATCGACGTGGTTGGAGAGGGAGATGATGGTGACGGCCAGACGCGCTCCTATGTGGACGAGGTGGCTCAGATGCACGACGAGATCCTCCTCGGCGGTTCGCCGTCTTGTGTGGATGCCTCTGCCGCACGGGACCCGTACAAGCCAGCAAGTAAAAACACCCTGGTGAAGCCCCCATACTCCTACATCGCACTCATCACCATGGCAATCCTCCAGAGTCCCAAGAAGCGCCTGACGCTGAGCGAGATCTGCGACTTCATCAGTAACAGATTTCCATACTACCGGGAAAAGTTTCCAGCTTGGCAGAACTCCATCCGGCACAACCTGTCCTTAAACGACTGCTTCGTCAAGATACCGCGGGAGCCCGGGAACCCCGGTAAAGGCAACTACTGGACATTGGATCCAGAGTCCGCCGACATGTTTGATAACGGGAGCTTTCTACGCCGCCGGAAACGCTTTAAGCGCCAGCAGGCGCCTGAACTTCTCCGCGACCACGGAGGCTTTCTCCCCGCGGCCGCTGCGTACGGCTACGGACCTTACGGTTGTGGATACGGTCTGCAGCTTCAGTCTTATCACGCGCATTCTGCGCTCCTCGCCTTTCAGCAGCAGCAGCCGCCACCGCCACCGCCCTCGTCCCGGCATCCTCACACCGGAACTCTCATCCCCGCGCCTTCCCTCATGCCAAACACTACGGAGCTCACCCGTTCCCGCTTCTATCCTTCTCTAAGCCCCGGGCTTTCTCCCCCCATACAGACTGCGGCTAAATCCCCGGTTCACCGCTCACCCTTCTCAATAGACAGCATTATCGGGAGCTCTTTAAGCCCTACGCACTCGCATTGTGCCTCACGGACTTCCCCGGTGGTCCCGGTGCTTCCGCCGACCCTCGCGTCTCAGCACTCCCCAACCCCACTACCGGGAGTCTTGCACGGACCGACGTCTTTACACGAAACCTACGCAAACCGGATTGTCAGTGGCACTAGCGGCTGTTAATTTTTTTTTAAACTAAACGTCACATTTTAAAGCGATACACTCCTGTGTTTAAGGTAGGATTATTTTTGTACTGTTTTGTTTTACGCAGCTGAATGGTGGACATTAACACGTTCGTGCCTATATTCAAGCTGTGAAATATAAAATATATATTTATGTTAACATTTTAGTTCAATCTAATTTCCGCCCCCACGAACTTTTCGTTGTCGGTGTGATTGTGGTAATCACTGCATATAGGGCGTCTCAGGACAACATTTTTTTTAACAGGCTATAAAATAACTTGTGAAATGTCTACAATTATATATTTTGTGTGAAAACACAGATGTTTTCTAGTTTGGCAAACTGATTTTATCATTTGTACTTTGTAATGAAAATTCACAAGAGTGAAAATCGAAATTTTTTTTATACAACGTGTACTTCTCAGTAGCCTAATAAACAATGTACATTCTTTGATATTGTATACTCGGAGTGTGATATTTTTTACACGGTCTGTTTTTCATTAATAATAAATATTGTTTTACAAAATAAGATGGAGTGGAAATTACCTCATTGATAGTCCCAATAGCTTTAAATGCTAATACGCAGAGCTAGGTAGTCTTGTAATTTGGACATCAGATTTTTAAAATAAATTAGGCCTACTTGTTATTAGATTACATTTCTTTTTAAATACCAGTAATCAGACCACAGTTATTTAGATTACACATTATTCACATAATAATAAATTATATTTATAAAATAGCCTGCTGCTTATAGGCTACCAGTTTATCTACACAAAGACCATGCAGTCACTAGTCAGGTGGCTACACAGCATTTGACTTCTCCATTTGCAAAAATCATTTCAGGTCAGTTACTTAACCATGTATTAGGCTGTTTTTGGAAGGCTTGTTCACGTCTTTTATGCACAAATGAATGTTATTCATCTAAATAAATATTTTAACAGTAGGCTATCACATTTGCATTTACACAGTTGTCTGAAGTTGATTAATGGTCACATGACCTGCAGGTAAACAAATACAACCTTTTATTGTTGATTTTTATTTTAGTGTTTTGTTTTGCTTGATGTTGCTTTAAACTGATTTAATTATCTAATATAAATTAATTATTAGTGTTCCATTATACTCACAAACCTCCAGTAGTTCGTTTAGGAACACTAGTTTGGGAAACCTAAAAGTATATAACGCTTAATGCACTTCATGTTGTTAATTATTACATCAAATTAAATATATTTTCTTACTCTTTGTATTCTTCTATATCAAAATGGCACAAGGTTAACCTATTTGACCTAAATGAGTTAGGCCAAAAGTAATCAAAGCATCGTCTTTTATATTAGCCCACTTAAAATAGTGGATACATTACTCTCTACAGTTTTTGTCATGCATTTTGGAATTGGTAACAAGTTGCAATTTGTAATCTATTCAGCTCTGCAAAAAGGATAATATTGCTTTTACATCCTGCCTCTAAAACTAGGTTTTCACTTTGTCTCGATCCTCTTGTATCCTGAAAAATAAATACAACAAGCACAGGATTAAAAAGTGTAAATGTAGCCACTTCTAACCATCAACTACTGCAGTGACTGCAGCCATATATTAAAGAAAACAGCAACAAACTACAAAAAGGAGTGATTGCAATTTTTGACAGCGTCATGCATTTGCTCAAGGAAAAATGACTGTGTGAGACACTCACTCACTCTCTCACACACACACACACACACACA
>JAUMHP010000046.1:8260793-8291987 GCA_032361065.1 Enteromius trimaculatus
GCGTCATGCATTTGCTCAAGGAAAAATGACTGTGTGAGACACTCACTCACTCTCTCACACACACACACACACACACAAAGGGAGATAGTGGAGGACCAGTTGAACTCTAATGTAAAGGTCATCATGGGGACTGTTTTGAAATGTCCAGCAGCATCGAGAGTATTTTGTCTCAGCTATATAAAGAGATAAACTTTGTCAGTAAAAGACTTGTACTCCCCAGGATTATTGTTCCAGGATGCATTTGGAAAAGATAATAGCCCATACGTCTATATGACTGTCTAGTTCAATTGAGGCCTCTGAAAGAATGACTGTGGCCACCTTTTTCAGAAGAAAAACTTACAGATTTCGGTGCTCAAACACTCTCACATTTACAGATGAAATTGTGTTCAAAGCTGTAACACTGTACATTTGCCTGTGATAAAACTATGGAATACAAGTTGCCAGAGCCGCATTGTAATTTTGAATTAATATTTTCTGGAATTATTATAATTTCCAGCAGTCAAAATAAAAAGCACTTAAAATGAAAAGAAGCCTTATAAAATAGGCTATCGTGCAGCCTGCACTTTAAGCGCATTATTTGTGTTTAATAAATTAACTGTATCTGCATATTTCACTCAAACAGTGTGATGCTTTGAAAGCTAGGCCTGTGTTATTTCAAACTGGATAATGCCGCTTTTTCTTATGCCGTAATTTCCGTAAACATTATTGCTATATTCATTCCTCACTAACATACAACTGAAACGGTGATGTCGGTTTCCCATCATGGCCTACATATCTGTATATGTTTCCCACATTTATCTCCGTAATTGCTAGTCAGCGACAGCACAGTGTCACATGGGGTGAGAAACGCGGTGTTTCCCTGCCCTTAGGTCGGTGATAATCGGCGTGATCTGATCCAGCTGGCCCTGTCCATGGGAGTAGACTGCTCTAACACTTTTTCTTTTTGTCATCTTCTGTCATTTGTAAGGACCCGGATTGAATATACAGAGTGGAGATAAAAAGGAAATCGGTCAGTATCACAGGGCGTGCATGTGTGTAGAGATGCCGAGGCCAGTTTGCTGAACTTCACCAAATGCCATAGCCATCATAATTAACTGCTGCTGGGATGCTTATACGGAATAATGGCCTGTAATTATAGATAAACGTCTTCAAAGAGACGACAATTAAGACCACAATAGACAATGTTCGAGACCAACCCAGATGAAAAATATTTTTAGGCAATCAAAGAGCACCACGGACGCGGTTCAAAACGAGCCGTGGGTCATCTCGATGAAAAATAAAACTAAACGTCTTATTTCTGAAGTTGTATTTGTCTGGTTTTTGTGACCCTAATTGAAATTTAGAGTAGCCTATCTGGATTACGCAGAGGAAATGCACAGTAGGGACATAGTTCAGTAGGCCAATAGAGCAGGAAACGCTCGGACGCTTACGCGCGCACAAATACTGTAGTGCCACTATGATGTAACCATTGGCTAGAGATGAACGTGATGAAGTGAATGCTTTGCGCATCCATTCAGATTCTTTTAGCTCTTGCAAAGTCAAGGACTGATCGCGTGCTAAACTCTACTATAGTGTTTTCATCTTGCCAGCTTCATGAATTATAAATGGTTACTATGCGTCCTGGTGTGTGGACAGAATGCTAGCGGACAAGCTAAAGAAGATGTTATTCCGAGTAGAACTCAAACCCGACCGATTAAAACGCAAGCTTCAAGACGACCATTTAAAATGTTCTAATTAATACCAAGAGGTAGCTATTGAATCCTATATATTTGCGTGCGCGCGTACACACACACACGAAGGAGGGCAAGACTGGGAGAGGCACCTCATCCCTTACTTCCACCTGCCTTTTTCTTCTTGATACAAAAAAAGAGAGAGAAAATGATCAACACAAAACAATGCGTCTAAGAATAGGTTTTTACACTAATAGTAAAATAAAAAATAAAGGCGTTTTATTTATGTATTTAGCCTATTTATTTTTGTTGTTGATTTTTTTATTTTTTGCTTGTACGTTTTGACCACCTACATCAAATATAATAAAAGCAAAAACTCTTCACTGACAGTGGATGTGTTCAAATTCAGACGCTATAATTTTCTTAAGGTTTGACTGCCTTGAACTAACTCCATAATCTATATTTACTTTTTTAGTAATTGTATTAAAACTAACGTCATCAGCACAATTTACAAATTGTGTATTTATTGTGTATTTATTGTTTAATTAGCTAAAGAATAGTTTCAAATGTACCTGTGACATCTTGCAGCCGTTTTTCGTGTTTAACACAATAATTGCCTTTTTGATTCTTGTTTTTATTACGATTTACTGTGTTACAATAATATGCTAATCTAATGGCGTCTGAGCTCATCTTTTAAAATTCAAGCAGGCTAGTATTATGATCGTAATTTAATAACTGCATTATTTTTTTTACCACATTGGCCTTTTAAATACGAAAACCACTGCAATTTCTGAGCAATTTAAACAAATCCGTTTCTGGTCTCAGCTTATACAATAATTATTAAATAGGAAATCATTTCTGCAACGTTTAAAATAAATTATAGTAATATTTTGACAGTAACATAACAGCAATTAGCCTATAAGAAAATAATGCTAGTTAATCATAAATAAATAAATAATTATTATTATTGTTAGCAGGAGCAGCAGCAGTTCTTTGCTTGCTCAGAAATTAATGAAAATAAGTGTCTGATAAACAGAATAATTACTTCACTACACAGAAATTAAACTACGGATCACGAAAAAGGCGCTGGTGCATATGGAGGGAAACGGCTCGTGCACAACTGCAATAAGCAAGAAGATAAAGTGTGTTTTTATATAAAGATATATAACAGTAGCTATTACTAGTACTAGTACTATTACTAGTTTTATTTTAATTTGAAGTCTCCTGTCAATAACCTATTAAAATGCATTACCATCATCATCAATAAAAATAATAATAATAGCTAAAAATCATAAAAAGGTGAAGAACAATTTCTATAACCAGGAGTTTTTAAACTGCTATTAAATTTTATCTCGTAACTTAATCCCACTTCATATATGTTCTTTCGACAAACTACTAAGAAAAAAGAAAAGAAAAACAGGAAGTTGAAGATTGAGTGGACTACACAGTGAGTGAATTATTTTGTGGCCAGCATCAGACCAAAGAACAATACACAAACACTGGTGCTCATAATTTGTGTTGTTACATCCACAATTCTAAACCAATTTAAATATAAAGAATAGAAAATTGGGTGAGTAGGACCAGTAAACCACACCAAGAGGCTGGAGTTTACAAAACTTAAACAAACTACAGCGTACAAAACTGGAAACAATCAAAGTCCTGTAAATGTTCTTCTTTGTTTTCAAGTGTTTAGGATCGCGTGGCAATGCTGAGTTTGACCCAAGATGCCCAGTTAGAAGTTTATCAAGTGAGGTTTAAAGGTCACAGAGATCAGGGCTAGAGCCATAACAAAGTGTCTGAAAGCTAACTGTCACACACGGCAACGCACACTCCACAATGACATTACAGCCTAAGCTCATCATAACATCTGCGGTGAAAGTAAACTGGTTGTGGTACAACAGCAGAACTTATTCACAATGCAAACTAAGACTAATGAAATTTACTCTTAAAAACAAGACTTTTGGAGAAACAAACCAGTCAGTCAGTTTGATATGATGATATTTTCAATTTAGATGGGGGAGAGATTCTTACTGGAATTTCATGTTAAAATACTACAAAATTTACAAGAAAAAGAGAGAGTAAAAAAAGAGAAAGCTCAGCAAGTAAGTTTCACGAGTTCGATTCCATATGAATTCACCTGATACACACACTATGTGCCACTTTGATTACATCCTCTACTAATGTAACTTTTTCGAATCCATTGTGTGTGCATGTGTGTGAATAAGCAAGAGAGGTATTACGAGGAGAGATGTAATAAGGCAGTGAATGCCCTCCACGGGAGGCGTTGAATCCCTTTCACATTGTAGCCCAGCAACACTTATCCTCTGTAGCTGTATAGAACCGAACAGTGTGTTTGTGTGTATGTGTGTGTGAGTTTTACGCTCCATTAGCAAGTTTGAGAACTAAAGGCAGGTCTGAATACAGCTCCAATTAGAGAGTTAGAGAGCCCACTAACACACTAGTCTCTGCCACCCAACTTCAGTCAATTACTTCTCCTTCTTCCTTTCATGCTTTCTCTTTTCTTCTTCTTTCTTTCCGCCTTTTGTCGATTTTGCTTTATCTCTTTATCCCTTTTCTGCTTCTGTTTCGTTGTCTCCTTTCTCTCTTTTTTGTACTTGCTTTTAAACGCTGTCCATTGCTATATTTTCACCATCCCATCTTCCTCTCAGCCCCCGCCGCCGGTGTTGACATTGCAAAGAAGCGATTCCTGTGGAGAGGTTATGAAAATAAATCCAGTGGTTTTGCTTAACACTGTTGTTATGCTCACTTATTTTTCTTTATTGACAATGCTTAATATGTATACTGTATGTAATATTGAAATATACATGTCTTATTTCAAGTGTAAACCAACTTCCACAGCCATGACGTCAGACACAGCAGATAAGTGCAGTTTTAACATGTTTTATATGTATAAGCTACAATTTTCTGTTCTAATCTGGCTAATACAGACCCACTTTTCTACCTTTCATGTATCCTATAATGACTGACTCAATCGTATTTCCCCAAACAGCCTGATTGTGGACGCCAGTTACACGCAATAACGCCACTGTAGCATAAACATTTTAGCACGCTACGCTGGGCCATTCATCACAGTGACACCCATAGGTAATCTACACCGCGCACCGCACTGGACGTTAACCAGAGGCTCACAACTCCTCTCTCTTTCTTTCTGGCTTAAGGCTTTGCCCTTTAATAGCCTTTGCAAAACACTGAGTCATAAAGTCCATTTCCACGATAAAGGCATCTGTTAGCCTAAGGAGCTATTTTGTTTTTCATTTAGATGCTACCACATTAAGCAGGGTATATTTTTAGGTTAACTGACCAAACATTTTCACAATGTTTGAAAGCCAAGCTAAAGTTATCCGATATCTGTTTCACAGGCCATCCATCATTTCAGTTTTTTTAAGAAAGACAGAAATCCAACAATCGAAGACATTGTTGGTAAAATAAGCATTTTGAGGACGGCTGTCAAAAATGTGTATGTGTGAAAGAAAGCGCACGTGCACGTGTGTGGCCACTGAAAGCAGACATTTAGAGTTCCTGTCTATGCTTGCTCTCTGAACTTCGCATTTGCATGACGCCCTTGTCAGTCATTCAACTAAACCAAAGACAACAGAGGGAACCACCCATGAAGACATGCTCTTTCAGTCTGCCTCTTACTCATTGAGTTATACGTTCCCTCCCTACTCCACTTCCTTCTTCTGGATCGAGCATGATGCTGTAATTTCATCAGTCACTGACGGTTTTCTCCAGGCGGCGGCGAAAGATACAGTGATACAACACAAGGCTCCTCAACTCACACCGTCATTATTTGACACAGGAGCAACCGAAACATCGATACAAGCCCTGAAACAGATCGGGCTTTGATAATGTGCAAGATTACAAAAAGGCATCACAAGGTTTGAGGTACGGCCTGTGACTCAGTGTCAAAGTGGCTTATGTAGTATGATGGGGGGATGAGATAGGAGAGAAGTGTGCAAAGCCTTCTTGAAGCATTGCCAAGGTTAAATGGTCTACGTGTTCAGCATTAGCCAAACACCAAAGCATATAGTGTTACTGCTGTCCTTGACGAGAAGCTAACTTCATTATTCAGCATGCATCATGATATGATCCTTTGTTTGATACATTCAAATGATAATTCTGTATGACTTGCTTTATTCTGTGGGAAATGAAACAAGTTTTTGGACCTTTTCACTGCATGGGCAGTCATACAGGTTTGAAATGGCATGTACAAGTCGTGCCTGTTCATTATGGCAAGTGAATGGAAAACAGAAGTGGAATCCTGCAAGAGTAGCTCAAAGTAGTAATTTTGTGCATAATCTATGCAGAGAAAGAGCGGTATCATTTCCTAGTGGCAAAAACAAATTCTGCCTGCCTTGCTCGGCTTGTGACTTTGTTGACCCAAGTCTGACGAAAAAAAAGTATCTTCCTTCAGATTCCAATCTTTGTCTGTTAATAAATTACTTGATCTGATAAAAAAATAAAATAAAAAAAGGTTTGTGTTCAATGTCAATCTCTTTCTCTCCTCTCCCTCTCTGTCCCTCAGGTAAAAAGTGAGCCTGTGCAATAACATTATGTTTCCCGATGTGGGCCAGATGAATGCAGGCTTTTGTTTTTCCTTATCCCCTCTTCCAAAGGGCCCGTTTGAAACGTCTGCGTAAAGCACCTCTGACCGGAGCGGAATCTCATCCTAAAGTAGAAAAAGATGCCGTTTGATTTGATACTTCCTCCCAAGGCAGCACATGCTTCCTGTGTCCTGTCACAACATGGCTGGAACTGAGCCGGTAGTTGGGGTCTCCAAGAAGGTTGACGCTTCGGGGTGGTCGGAGTGTGCGCGCGTGTCTTTGGATGTGTGTGTGAGGAGTGTAGATTCTGAATGGATCGCAGGAGGAGGTTGGAGTGGAGTCTGTGGGGGGTAACTGGATATATATGTGAGATGCTTTGTGGCTGAAGGCCTGCAGATTTCCTTGACTGCTGCTCTCTCTCTCAGTGTCCTGTAAATCTATTTCTCTTCCCAAACAAACCAGCTGCCAGATTTCTATTCTTAAATTATATCCTGGCTATAGAAGACCCCTCTTTCTTTCTCTCTCTCTCTCTCTCTCTCTCTCCATCCCTCTCACTGATGCATTCATTTATCAATCATCAACCCACCTCCTGATTTGCACGTCACACTATCACACACTGAAACAATTATTATTCAAATAAACAAATCACATAAATACACACTACCAATTATGTTTTTAATAATATTAAATTAAAAGATGTGACAGTAAAGACTATAATAAAAAAGACAATCTACAATAGATTGCGGTCTCAAATAAAAGCTGTTCTTTTGAACTTTCTGGTCATCAAAGAATCCAGAAATATTGCTTCATGATTTTCAGAGAATGTTTCCTGAGCAGCAAATCTGTACATTAGAATGATTTGTGAAGGATTGTGTGATTTTGAAAACTGGTGTAATGTTACTGAAAATCCAGCTTTGACCTCACCGAATTAAAGTCATTTTGAAAACAAGTACAACAGAAAACTATTTTTTAGAGTGACTGTAAATTTGATCAAATAAATACAGCAGTGGTAAGCATAGAGACTTCTACATATATGTATACTTGCAATTAACAATGTTTTGTACGTAATTATTGCGATTAAACAATATTTAACCATTACAGGCTGTGTGTGTGCATGAAAAACTTTAAATTTTAGCACATTTTTTTTAACAATTTTATTACCACTCTTTCATATAAGAAAATAATACCTTTTTCGAAAAGTGTTATATTTTTTTCAAACCACATTAAAAGTGGCAATGTAGTACTTCAGTGGGAAAAATTTACATGTGCAGGCACACTCATATAAGTTAATGCACACAGAAACACACAGTTGTGATTTAGTCCACTCTCTGCAGCTTTTTGGCTGGAGGGCTCTATTGGTGGGTGGTGAGCATTAATTACACCGGCTGCCCAGTGTAATGCACTGCTCTTTAACCCACAGCTCTCTTTGAAACCTCTACACTCACATTTTCATACCTCCCCTCTGTCTCCCTACCCATGAAACATCCAGAGAAGGACAACTGGAATCTATAACATTTATTACATTATTTGTTCTAATGGCAAATATTTATTTGAACACATTTTCATTCAGAAATCACTTGTTTGAATTTTGCATGTTTGTGAAATAAAGCCATCATATAGCGCTTCATATACCATCTGTTTAAATTAAAACATACGCACTAAACTATAAATCACACTAAGAAAAATTTGAAGCCACAGCCAGTTCTCCTGCAAATGAATAGTTCAAAAAGTAGTGTGAAATTAATTATAATCTAAAAAAAGTTTCAAACTTTTCCCCTTTTTTAAATAAAATAAAATCTTGACAAACCTGCACTAAGAGTTTAGGGTCAGACCAGGCAGAAAAAAAAAAGTTGTTCACGTTAACCTTTTACAATGTGCTAAGAGAGTCCATTACTAAAAAAAACTGCACATAAAAACTACGTATGTGCACACTTTAACTAACTTACACGCACCCTAATAAAATAAGTGTTTATTGGTTATATATTAGGTTGTAGACAAGGTCAACCTGGTTTACCATTTAATTTTACTTTAATAACACCAGCTATATGTCACAAGACAATATGATGTGTAATTATGAATAATCAGCCACCAAATGAAAAATGTAAAAAAAACAACAACATATAAACATATTAAAAATGGGGAGAAAAACTCATGACGAAATAAATGTTTTTCTCCAATATATGTTGGCCACAATTATTGGCACCCAATTATTGCATCGTCCTTTTCCCAAGATAACAGCTCTAAGTTTTCTCCTGTAATGCCTGAAGAGTCTGGAGAACACCTGATAAGAGAAAAGAGCCCACTCCTTCATGCAGAATCTCTCCAGATCCGTCAGAATACCAGCTCCATGATGGTGCTTCTCCGCTTTACTTCACCTCACTCATTTTCTGCAGGGTTCAGGTCAGAGGACTGGGACAGCCATGGCAAAAGCTTCAATTTGTGCTCAGCGAGTAACTTATTCTGATGTTTGTGTTTAGATTATCCCAGTGGAAGACCTAGCCATGGCCCATCATAAGTGTGAAGTTTTTGAATGAAAAAATCAAAAGGATAAGCAATGAAGATTTATCACAGTCACCTTTGCTCAGATTTACCAAGGGTGCCAATATTAGTGGAGGGCACTGTATATGTAGTTAAATTAGCATTTTTTTCTGCACGCGTTTTTTTTTGGCTACCGAATAAAGCACTGTGTCTTTCCTTGAGCATGTTCTTTTGCGACAGTTGTTTGCATGCAGATTATATCCACTATCCTGTGTTTGTTTTTGATAATTCATCTATAATTCTTTATTAGGAGGCTCGGACCTCTGTTATTTGCCAGTGCACATGCCTCTATTCATCTTCGCATTGAAATAATATTTGCACAGCGTTTCTGACAGGTTCCACAAAACATATGCTTGTCCCTCACTAATAGTTCAGTACACCAGAGCCTAAGACAACATTCTCAGCTTTGTTTGACCAGAGTGTTTGTTGTTTTATCCAAGAAATCATCTAGACTGAGAAAGCGCAAGAAAATCCTTCACGAAGCATGACACAGAGCTCTACACGCAGACACGAACTACACACTGTACATACGAATTTAAGCACAAACACGCACTCGAACATAAACTCAACAGTTGTGCCAAAGGAAATATGGTGAACATGCAGTTTTTGTAGCCATTAAATGGCAGTTTGGGCGAATTCCACATTTCTCTTCTTATTGATGTATGAATGATCTATTTGCGCTGGATAAATTACCTTAAACACAATGTGCACACAAGCACGTAACATGAGCACAAAAGCATCTCTAACACAAACACACACAGAACATCAGGTCAAAGGTTTTATCAGTGTCTGGCGTATTGTGCAGTGTCTATTTTTGGGGATAAATACAATCACGGAAAGTTCATGTACACTTTAAACTTACATGCCAAGGTACTTTAGAAAACGTGTCTGTGTCTAATAGAAGTGTAAACATAATTTGTTATTAAAATGGATGTTTACAAAGTGTAAAGCTGCATGATTGTTTGAGCGACTTTCATTGCATTTTTTGACTTACTGGAAGGGGACGAGCTCTAAAACCATGAGAACGAAAAAACTATAACATGCAATCATGCAATTATGAGAGACGCACAAAGAAAAATCATAAAACCGCATCTGATTCATACACCACGATGTGTGATTTTCCTGATCCACAATGTGTGACTCACACTTCACAATATGGTGATATCATTTGATTATCTTTCCATATGGCATCCCATCAAGTTGTGTCAGTTATTTCAATAAAACCTGTTGTTTTCCTTGTTCTCTTACTGAAAGTTTTATTAGCTGAACGTCAAATAGTTTTCTATAGTGTCCTTACCGGTTTTATGATATACTGCCAATATGACTTAACAGACTATCGGTGTCTGGCAGGAGAACACAGGAGACACACACACATTCCTGACCCAAATCAACGTGAGACATTCATACTTTGTTTTTCCAAGGCATTCTCCACTGGGACGAATTACAACCCACCACAGCTTTATGGACCTGCAGAAAGAAGGACGAGTGAGAAAGGGAGTGTGTTAGAGAGAGAGACCGTGTCTGACTGATTTCCACAGTGGCAGATTACATGCACATTCTCCACAGTCATGAGCAGATCATTCGCTTTCTGTGACCCTCGAAGTCTTCCATCTTCTCCTCTGAAAGAAAAAGTACCGTGCCGGGTCGTGACCCGTTTACGCTCTCCCTCGCACACAGTCATAAAACTTTAGAGTGGACGAAGTGAAAGCGAGTTCAGAGAGACTGATTCTGCACACACGCAGTTCGTCCGAAAAGATTCAAAACAAACGACCACATGTATAATAAAGCTCACGCAGTGAAATGGAGGTTTCCTAAACAGGGAGTGAGGCTTGTTCCTATTGCGCACACACACACACACACAGTCAGTTTTTCCAAAGGTTCTGCCGGGCGTCCTGTGACATTTAACCTGTTGAGCCTAAAGGGTGTATGACTTCCTTAAATGCGCTCCAACTTCCACAAACATCTGGATGAGTTACACCTCTGGTATCCCCCAAGGTCTTATACGCGGACCAATGGAGAAAGAAAAAAGCCTAGCAGCTTTCACCTCACCCACAAATTTTCTGTAGCGAGATTCGGAAACAAGCAGGAACGGTTTGTGCAGTTTTTTAATAAAATGCTGCAGGAGAAAGAGGTAAACACTCTCTGCTCCACACAGATGTCGGTTTGAAAGTTTGCCTACAGTGAATAACTTGCAACGCTTGCACAACTTTCCCCCAAGATTGGAAACAAAATACTGGGGTTGGATGATTCAACAGCTCAGTCAACAGCAGACACTGTCCTGAAGTCAAACAGGAAATTGGATTTCTAATATGACAAGAGCTTCATATGTTGAATTTACATACCTCACTGACATCTTGCAGACATGAATCAATTAAGTCCCAGATTTCTATGACCGTATAGGGTTTTAATTAATGATGGATTATCCTTTTCCACATCTGTTTAACCTAGTGGGAGGACAAGCCATTCAATGCCTAACTATCCTCCTTACTGAAACTTGTATGTATGTGTGTGCATTTGTCAAGGCAGCCACCACACATGAATAACATGTTTTATGGGGACTTTCCATAGACATCATTTTTATACTATAAAAACTGTTTTCATTACGCATCTAACCCACACAGAAAACTTTCTGCATTGAAAAATAAATCCTCATATTCACTAAATAAATGCTGTCATAAGGTAAAAAGAAAAAAAAGTCAGATTTTTCTTTCCTTGTGGACCTACATGCACATAGATTTTATAGATATGCATGTAGACACCATTAATATATTTGCGTTGAGTAAAAAAAAAAAAAATATTGCATTTATTTATTTTTTTCTGGATAGTAGAAGCACACTTTTCACTAAATTAAATTGGCTAGGTTTCAAAACATAAAACAATAGATGCTGTTTAAAATTAAGACATTTCCTGGACACTTTCAGGTTGTCAAACTTAGTGGAACATGTTTATTGTCAATATGATAAACATCAACGGCAGCCTATTCTCATTGGACAGCTGTGTGAACTTTCATTCATCCATGAGTTTAGTTTTGAGAAAATTCAGACATTTCAACTGTCAAATAGTATGCAAACACTTTTTAGGCCCATCGCATATATTTGTCAACGTAGGAAAACATTGGAAATATTTCATATACATTGTTGTAAAGCAAGCATTATAATTACCCAAACTCAAAACTGTTAGTAGTGTTGAAAAGCAGGAGTGAGATTGCTGTTAAAATTTCTGCCAGACGACAATGAGATCACATCCAGAATCAGCATTTCTTGGGGTCAGGCCCAGATAAGCATTGTGATCGAATGCAGTACACACACTCTCTCTCTCTCTCTCACACACACACACACACACACACACACACAAGAACGTGCAAGTTGAGCTGCAAGAGCACACATTAATACACATACACTTCAGAGCTTGTGTGACTATAACTGTGATCCCGGGCCACACTAAAAACACTGCTGTCCTGCGCAACTCTGCCATTTACAGGCATCAGATATTATTAGGCTGCACTCACCAAACCAGTCAAGGTCAAACTGACAACTGGAAAAAGATACTTATAAACAGATAAAATGACTACAGGACACTTCCAAATCTCCTCATTTACCTCAAAAGAAAAGCTCATATTCTTACAGACACACAATGATCATGTGAGGTTTCCTGGACTATAGGATTTGGTTTTAGAATATCTTTCTCTCAAGCAAATTTCAAAGCATTGAAAATCCCACCTTTTTGCAATGGTAACAGTAACAACATTTTTTAAGTTTCACACACAAAAAAAAAAAATCATTAAAACAGCCAAATAGTCAGAATATGGAGAAATATATTGATTATTAATTAAAGAATGCATCTAGAGAAAAATAAATAAATGCATAACCCTGCAAAAAATAACCGATCTTGGGTTTTGTACAACCTAAGGTTTTGAATCTGGAGTTTTGGAGTGTGGGTTAGTATATTATTGTAAGTGATGATCTGCAATCATCTTGTCATCTTTCATTTATGAGAGTTTATGTGTGTGTCTGTGTCTATAAATGCATTAGAGTAAAAAGGAACTGACTGAAACCATTTGTGGAACATTCAAAATGTCAAAAAATGTTAACAAGCTGATTCGAAAAAGAAGTTCAGGCATTGTTTGGAACTATTAAATAGACTAAAGCAAAACAAAACATCATCATTTGTAAACACCCAAAAACTGATGGCCACCAGGCTTCAGTCCCAACAGACTGGGCCTGATGACAGGCTCTGTCTCTGTAATGACAGATTCACAAGGGAGGGTGAATACTCATTATATCAAAAAAGACTGTATTGGGTGTTCTTTAATCTGATAATTGGCCAAATATAAAAGAGAGAGCCCGAGAGAGAGAATGCGTGAGCGAGAGAGAGAAGTGAGAGAAGCAGAAAAAGAGAGAGAAAAAAAAGACCTCGATAGGCTGAGTAGATAGAGATGAAAATGAATAGGACACCATAGAGAGATCAGAGAGTGGGAAACAGAGAGTGAGCTGCTGAAGTGATGGACTGAAAGAAAAGCCCTTGTGGGGATTGTGTGCTCCCCTTCTTTGAAAGTTTGCGTGAGGCAGTCCGGGGCCGTTTTTCCACTTGACCGCTTTCGGCCTGAACTGTAAAACCGAGACGACATTCCCTCATTAGTCCCACCGCCCTGCCAACCACATGGCCATTTAGTGTACCCAGAATCCCATTGTTAGAATTGTAGAGGTTATGTCAAAGTTCGCCCAAAATATTGATGAACTTTTCCATGGAGCACCAAGGCTGTGAGCGGCAGGGGTACAGGGTGGGGGCAACAACACAGCTGTATATGGGCAAACACTGGAGACCTTCTGTGCACACGTTATTATGCACTCAGCTACAAATAACACATGTAAAAATCCAACCATCAATCAGAGGCTCATTTCACTTTTCATCACTCATTATAATACTCTTTCTGCTTTCAAACACACACACACACACACTCGGGACTGTTAATTTAAAGTTTAGGCCCAGCCTTGCGCATGGTGATTGACTTGGACAGAGATTCCGCTTAAAAAGCAGACCCTCTTGCAAAAGATCTGCTCATGTGTGCACATCGAAGCTGGCGTGAGTCACACAACATTACCAATACACATCTGACCACCAGCCTCTCGGAGGACTCACAGCTCAGCAAAGCAAGGTGAGCGGATGTTCTAATGCGAAAACACAAGAAAACCTAATGCTGTGTTCATTAACTAAATAGCTGGGCATGAAAGAACGGAACCCCCCCGGCAGAGTTAGCAGCTAACCTCAGGCAAATTGTTTCAATTGTACGATGGCAGAGTGGCCCAGCCCGGCACACAGTTATCCTAAATCTTAACAGCTGTTTTGTTTTGGTTTTTTTGAGAGAAAATTAAGCCCCAAGATCTATTCTTGGACTAAGAATCTGTTTCAAATGGATATTCATCATATGTTCCCAATCTTAAAGCTAAATCTCGACAAGATAAACACAAAGGTCACCGAAGACCACAATAATGCTATACTTTTTCACATTTTAAGCATGTTTGCTTTGTTAACGGTATAGCAGCTTACACCTTTTTACTACTTTTCCAGATTTTATTTTTGCAAAATCCATTTTGAATTTTATTGCATTTAATCTAAAATGTAGTTAAAGAAAACATACTGAAGATGGCAAGAGATTATCGAGGAAAAGAAAATGCTATATTTAAATAATGAGAAATTTTATTTAAAAAAAAAAAATCATAGATAAATGATAGAATAATGGAAGAGTATAATATAGATATCAAGCTATTTTTAATAGCTAGTCATTTTAGTGAATTATTATAAACACTTACTGTATGTCTGCTTCATGCAATTTTTCATTGCTTTCTATACACAAAATATGAGTTCTTTGATTGTCTCTGGATTGTATAGTATTTATATGGTTTTTGCTGATATTTCATTAAAGGTTCTTCAGATCAGTCTTGGCTTCTGCATTATTTAAAGCATGGAGAGGGAAAAATAAAAGTTCTTTGCAGAACCCACAAAAATTCTCTAATGACATCAGAGTGAAAATCCTATTGTTTCTAAATAGAACCTATATTTTTAATATGATAACTAAGAAATGTATGTTTTGTGTAAGGAGTGGATAACTGTAATATACGCTGTGAAAATCCCACAAGCATTTAATTTGTATTTACTGAAAAAAGAAAAAAAAGTGAAAATTATATTCTCAGTATTCACGCACGTGCTGCAGCCACTGGCCCAGAATAACTGCATTTCTCAACTGTTTTTCTTTCTTGCGCTAAACAGATGCACCACAGTTTCCTTACTGCCACTCTTTAAATTATTTTAATGAAGGGTGAAAGAGATTTGAGGATATTACTAGTTGCATTACCATTCTGACGTCCCATCTGGTTAATCCAGGACTTTCTCACGGATTCGCTTAAAGTCAAGCAGCCAAGATGGGGCTACATAAGTAGATAGATAAATGCACATAAACAAACTTAAATAACAATTAAAGTCAAAATAAATAAACCGTGACATGGCGTTAAATTGCCAGGAATGTCTCCAGATGTTCCAATATGTGTTCCGTATTGTGCACAAATCCACAAGTTCAAAGTCCAAAGTAAAGAGCTGGAGATAAGGTCAGGGAACTGCCAGTTACCATTTATGTTTGGCATCTGCCTGAAATAAACACTTTTTTCACGTTTCATTATTACTAACAAATCAGGTGTCTTTACTAAGCATCAATTGAGCTGTATAATGTGCAAATGCATATCTCAAGAGCTCCCATTCAGTTTGGTGAACCTGTTCAAAGCAAAGGCAGTGAAAACATCCAATGAAAATTTAAACACTCTCTGTGCTCGTTTTTATGGGAACCTAGAACTTCTGGGAGACGATTACACTCACATGCACCAAAAAAAAAAAAAAAAAAGTTGCCCCGGGAACTTTTCTGTGACATTTTGCAGCGTGGAGAGCTATTTCCTCCACCATGCAAAGCAAAATGCCCCTAATTGGTCTGGAAGTCTGCAGCAGTTTGGGAAAATGTTTGTGATATACCATGCGCACTTCTTCTATTGATGCTGCCGCCCTGGCTAGCCGAGTGTTTACAGTCCGGCAGGGAAAATTAGTTTATTTGGCCAGGATTTGCAACGTGACACCAAAGTATTCCCTTGAACTATTGCGCTCCATTAAAAAAGCTTTGTGCACTATAATGGCTACTCATTATAGGTGTCGCGATAAGTTTGTGATGTCATTAAAACAGATTGTACACAGAGGCAAACATTTCACCAACGGGGACTTATCTGTTGGCAAAGCGTAAAGATACACCATTACTGAACTTCATCTGATATCCGGGCTGCCATCTGTGTTAGCCAAAGCAACACAGTGACTTATTTTGACGATTACAATCTAGAGAATTTTCCCTTTTGTATACGAAAGGCGAATTACCCTCAGAGCCCACCCGATGGTCTCCCCGAGGACCTGTCTGGAATTTCCTCTCAGTTTATCATGCCTCGCTGTGGGTTTGTCAAGGTCGCGTGCAATATATCCAATACAGAAGCGGGAACTCCGTTTAAAGACGCGCGCAGATGTTACACTTCCGGTGCGATCAGTTTTGGTTCCAAAGGACTTTATGCACGTGATTGTTTTGCGCACAATATTACTAAAGCATCAGTACAATATATAGTGGTATTTAAAGAGAGAAAAATGTTAATTGATAAATGATATTAGCTAATTTTGCACAGACCGACGAAACTGGAGGACGCGTGAAAGAGCGCGCACGGGTCACTGGAACGAAACGTCCGTTGGGAAGAGAACCTAGAGGGGCGAAGGGAAGTTGTTCGCTCACGGAGACGGGCTGGGAGACTAGCATGTGGCGCTCAGATGTTTGTGACAGGTAGCCTGGGGAGATAGAGAGAAAGAGAGAGGGAGCAGAGACATCACGGTAAACCATGGTAAAAAAAAAATGCATGTAATTCACCTAAAGGAATATTCATGTGTCAAGATGAGCCTTCCGCCTAGCTACTACCCCGAAGAAATGAGTAAATACACAATTAACCATCTCAGTCTGCATTAGGGCCGCTGAATGGCGGTAAATCAATTACTCGGTCTTCACATCTGGTGGCGATTAGGAGGATGGGGGTGTATTTTGGGCTTCTTTTAAGCAGATGGAGATATGCATGCCGTAAACTATGATTTGGAGTATATGGTGTGTAATTATTAACAAGGATATCTTCATCCGGAACGCATTGCAAAAAATAATTTAATGCTGGTCCGAAGATAGTCATAGCTTTTTTTCCACATTGGTGTTAGCTACAGTTTTCCATTGAGTTCTTTATAGTGGAAATTATTCTTAAAGCGAGTTATCTGACTGGGAAGTGCAGCTGTGCCGCTAAAATAAAATTGGACGGTTGACACCTAAGCATACAAATGACTATAATCGTCATACCAGGCAAAAATGTCGGTCCATGCTTACCAGTACAGAGATGAGCTTTTTAACTGGGAAGTTGTGGATTTGCAGAGCAGATTTTGCCTGCAGCACAGGGAAATAATTCCTGTTTTCTCCCACCCCTCTTGGTTCACGCGTGAATGAGATGTCTGTTGTCTTTGCCGTTTCAGGATTCAGACCAGCAGCGTCAGAATTACGCGCTCGTTGTTTTCACAACATATAGGCACGTGCAGGACACATCTCTACTGAACTTTACCTTTTTACAAACGATCATCTCCAGGAAGACCGAGGGACATTCTAATATAAAGGATATATTAAATGTTTTTATTTAGATATTAATTAGGATCAAACCAATTATACAAATGTTTTAATTGTTGGAATAACCTGCACGATTCGTTATAGCCTACAGGTAGCATTTTATAATAAACTAAATAACGTGAGCAAGCAGCTTATATATTGTATGAGATTCAGATATATTCTGTTGATTGTCATATTTGTTTTATATTTGATTATTCGTTCAATTCAATTGCTCTGAGCACTGAAATATATAATGCCTTTTTTTAACATGTCTGCAAGAACCAGACCAAGCGAACCTTGTGACAAGACTTAGGATTATGGAGTCGTGACCACTAACCTAACCAGAGGCTGGTGAAAAGAAGTTCAGGAGCGATCTAGTAGTTAAAAACTCTACAACGCTCAGGCAACCATAGACACATCCCTGTCACTGCCACACACACACACGAATCTGTGCACATGTGTCCACTGAGCGTTTCGAATCTCTCACAGACCCGGCTTTGATTATAACACTTTGAGTCTGAGACTGTGAGGGTGAGATCATATAATCGATATCATAATAACCTTTTTTTCTCCGAGTTGAAATATGAGAAGAATGCCCGTGTCACAAACTTCTTTCCAATCATTCGCGCTCTGAGCATCAAAAAGAGACATGATTTAACATCTGGTTTCGAACTCACAGACATGCTCCAAAACGTGACGGTAAATTTGAGTCGATTGCAGAGAGAAATTATATGTGTAATAAGAAAAAAGGAATTTCTCTGTTCACATAAGAGACACGGCACATCTGCCACCTGCCTATTTTCGTTTTGCACTTTGGAGTTAAAGTGGAGTTTTAGCAGAGTTTTTCCAAATTCACGGATGCACTGTCTCATTCTTCATCAGTGTATAATTGTTTATTTTATATTACATTAGCCTATATAAAACAATGTATTTAATATTTATGGGATCATGTTAAATGTTTGCCAATTTTAGAGTGCCGATAAATTATTTTTTTAACTAGCCTTGTGTTTAAATCTTTAAACGTTCAGCGTTTTAAGTTTGAGTTAATTAAACAATTTGAGTTCACATTTTATACGTAACATTTACAAAAATGACAAGCAATTGTCTTAAATAGATTTCATTTAAAATTCTTAAAATAAAATATGTTTATTTAAATATAGATAAGTTTGATATGAAGTGGTTTAACGGAATACATTAAAATAAGGCAAATGTTTCAGCATTCGCAACAGGTTTAGCCTCCAAATAGTTTTATAAGACCCTATACGTCCAAAGCAGCTAAAAAGCAAAGAAGCACTACTGTCAATGAGCTGCTGAAATGATTGAATAAATCGCAGAACATTGTGATTTTAGTGGCAAAGAAATGTGCAGGGAAATTCACACATATTGTCAAAATAACATATAGCACATGTTGTCCTTAAACCAACAATGAATGTCTTGATTTAAATTACAGCAAGTAATAAAAAATGAAAACAATGTTTTACAGTCTTTATAGCTGCAATTGATACAAACAAATCATTTTCATTTTCTAGGGTTTCCATCTCTGCGAATCTCCTCAATAAACTAAAGTCACTAAGATAATCTTTATATCACTAATCTTTATTTATTTATTTATTTTTTAAAGCCGCCACGGGGACGCTGTTAAATAATATAATTCAGATGTTCAATATTATAGAGATTACAATCATTATTTACATTATATAACATTTATATAGAACGAATAAAATTCGAATTCATCCCACAATTTGCACAATTTAACTTTTTAGTTTGTTAGTTTGTTTGTTTTATATAAAGAATGTTGTGTAAAAACATTTTTGCCAGTCCGTCCTAGATGTCAATTAAAACTGAACAGAATGAATGCAACCATGCCATTCAAACCTTAAGTAGGCTATGTGATTTACCTCCAAGTGTGTGTGTCTGTGTGTGGGCGTGTGTATCAAAATGTGTGTATTCAAATTTAAATGAAACTACAAGATCAGTGAGTCATTGCCCTACATTATTAAGGGAATCCACCTGTCGCTAAACTCGAAAAGGTTGGATAAAAAAAAAGTGGCTCACCGGAGCTTGTGAGTCATTCTGCACAGTCTAAATATACCGAAAAATTGGCAAACATCCCCAACAACTTGAAAGGCGCGAGTGATTTAGCTATGCCAGCCACTTACGCCTCAGAGGCCCACCAGAACGCCATAAAAGCTGCGGATGCCTATAACATCGGAACCAGGCCCAAAACTTTACATCACTTCCAGCGCCTCTCATTAACAATAGGCTAAAGCTTAAATAACTCCCGTTTTCTATTCCACAAAGCTTTTTTCCCCTGTTATAATTACCTCACTCTATCATCCAAGTCAAATTGCAAGCCTGAAAAGTTTGATTAACCCTTCCTTTTCATTTTTCACTTTTTGCTCAGCAGATGTTTCGGTGCAAATGTGATCTGCACATGGCAAATAAGTTCCTGAAACCAATTATATCCGACGACATAAATAACCCCCATAAAATCTCAGGTCGTCTAATTGTAGTTGTAAACTGTAACTAGATAATGTTAATAGCAGATGCCAACATACCGTATATTAACTATATTTCACAGCGCGTATTCATTGAAACTTCTGGCGTGGAAACCGAACAATGATCCAAATGATAGGCCACGAATACATTGGCTGCGCGACCGCCGTGCAACCGAGATCTTTAGGGGGGAAATGAAACGGGGAAAGTTCTTTTTAAACTGCGTGTGGTCCAAAGCTTTATTCTGACTGTAACTGTACCGATTAAAATTTGAGCAGAGTTCTAAAAAGGGGAACAGAAATGGCAATGGCAGATATGTGACATAGCAGGCAATTGGCAGGCAACTGTTAATGGTTGATGCAGTTATTATTATTATTTTCAATAAAACTACTTTACAGATATTACAGATTTCATGTAATTAAAAAATATGTTTTTGTACAGGCTTGCATATATGCATATAGGCATTATTTATAGATTGATTAGTTTATTTATTAACAAGTATGGACATTTTTCGCCTGCAGAAAAGTAAGAGACCAAAGTTTGCATGAATAGTGAGGCATGCGACTTGATTGATTTTTTTCTGCTTCACAAATAAACTAAGTGAATATTTGTTTCACTGATTTTTAGGATAATTTAGATTGCATTACAGCCTACATTCAGTCCCCTTAAAATACCATAGAAGTCTTTCTTTCGGGGGCATGTTTTCTGAGCAAACAAGGTCTCTGTATTATTTATGTACTATTGAGGATTAAGTCAAAGGATAAAGCGCAGAGTTTGACCCGAAAGGCCGGTCAACCCTGCCAGCGGAAAAATTCTTCAAACGTCCACCAAAAGCAGGTCCCCTCTTAACGATATTTCTCACAATGGAGTTATGATAATATTTTTCTTCCAGATTTCCAGGCGCTTTCGCTGCACACAGATCGAAACTATTTGCGCGGCGAAATCCCAGAGTGGTGCTTTGAATGATGAGTGTTTTTCGAACGAGAATGCTGTGCAGAAAGTCACCAGTGTTGTCCTACAAAACCCAATAAAATTTAACTAACATTTGATCTCTTCCAAAATATACACATTTATTAACCCACAACTTCTTTTATTATTGTAGAAATAATATTAGGTACACATTACAATATTGGTGGCACGATCTGCACAAGAAACGCACACGTAATTTGTTTAAATACATAGAAGTTAACTGGTTTAAAATAGTTGAGAGCTTTCATTTTATTTCTATTCAGCACATCTTTATAAATAGTAGGCTATTGTATTTAATTATTAGTGACAAAATTACATGACAAATAAACATTCCAATTAAAACGACCTAGTCCAAATATATAAATAGCAGCCGTGTTTCTAGTAGAATTATTATTTGTTTGGTTAATTCAAGCACACACACCCCACATATGTAGCCTACATATGTGGCCCCTCGAGAGGCTAACAGGAGCAAAGGAAATGCAGCCACTTGAACTACTAGTCAGCGAATAAGCTTTCGGAAAGGTGATGTCAGACTTTCTCCACATGCGTAATTAACCTCTCGCGCTCTCAAAAGGCGGGCTCCGTACTTTGATTAGCTAACCGTCATCAGATCACCTCCACCTCCTTCGCTTTCTCCTTGTCGAATAAGCACTTATGTCCACATACTTATTCTTTCAGAACAACCCATCGCCAATTAACACCTAGGCCACCGTTAATGAGACAGAGGAACCTTCCACTCCAAAACTTTTCAGGCGTCCGGACATTCAAGAGGCCGCCCTCAAACCAGCGTTCTTTGCCGTATGGGTTCTATTGACGCGACTTCAACCAAAACACTTCAATCAAGACCCTGAGTGGATGCTTGAGAGGTAAAAGAGAGGAGATTTTTGAGGCTTCATTTCAACGCTCTATCTACAGCCCACATACATAGAGTAGCTTCCATAGAGTGTTATAAAGTTTGACAAAATTCAACAAACATGCGTTTTAATCATCTTTTAAAAGTTGCTGCTTTACTTTACGTTAAAGAATCACCTGGACAAGTACATGTATACGATATCAGCACATTATACAGGACGTAATATAATAAACAACAGGTGAATCAGTAGTTATTAGAACCTATTGTATGGGAGCTGCCAGCCCCAGAAGTGCTGAACTCTACATTAAAAAAAATAAAAAAAAAGAACTACCCAATCTCATAAATGTGCGTGTATATAGTACGCGAAATAAAAACGATAACTTGTGATATAGTCAAAAATTGACTTTGCTACGCAATGGGTAGGGTTATGGTTGAGGGGTAGACGGTCATCATGTGCACGCCAGCATATCAATTCAATTCAAAAACAATAAGTCAATTTTTGCGTATCAATACCAAGTGTTTTTATGTGACGTAATACTTATACGCATTTCAATGACAAGGCTGAAAAGAAACGTTCTTTATTGTCATCCATGCTTCTACGAAAAAAACATACACATTCGTGGAACCTTTTCTAACCCCAGATTTTAAATGTTCAATGGAATTTTAACATTTTGATGAGGATGCTGTGCCAGCCACAAGTGTAACTAAGTCAGTATGAGAAAGAGAGACAGTGATTAGTGTGAAAGGTGCATGAGCTATATGTAAGCCGTCATGGCTGCACATGTTTTATGTTACAGACCTGATTTCCCTGCAGACTAATAGATCACACCTGTGCTTTAAATAACTGCATATGTTTTTATTACTTGGATTTTCAACCATATTGATTTTTGCACCATTAACAACAGTATACACTAAGGATAAAAATGGTCTAGAATGGATTTACTAGTTTCAGCTTCATTTCTAAGCATACCGAAATCCAAATTTAGATTTTAGCTGTATATTAACTTGTGGACTAAAGATGTTTTGAGAAAATTGTGTGCTCCGTTATCACAAAATCAAGCAAATATGACAACCTTACACACTCAAAGGCTAGATTGCTTGTACAAAAATAGAAAAACAGAGGGAGAGCAGTAAAAATATGTTTCTTGTTTTCAGTGAGGATTTCTAAAGTGATACAATTTAGTAAAAAACTCTGCTGTTGCAGTAAATCAGTTTCATTGGCTATGTTGTGTGTTACTTGAAAACCGCAGTAATTCAAATTATTATACAGAAACTGAAAAGAATCCTGGATACAGTGGTCTGAAGTGTATTTGTGTGTGTGTGTTTACATCACAGCAAACACGTACAGCACAAAAGCAGATAAACAACATCAGGCTGTTCGCTTCTCACGCGAGACCTCAAGTAATTCAGGACTTCTGGCAATCTGTGAATAATCTGGCCTGGAGGGGAGATACTGATGATGTGCTTAAGAGCTTGGGTTTCAGCACAAAACTGGAGGCGTGCAAACATTTCACAAAGCACAAAAAAAAATGTATCATTCAACCACATATACAAACAGTTATAGTGATATCCCAACACACGGGGCAAAACAGGATACTAACATTCAATTACCTCGAATGTCTCCCTGCTTCTGCCTCAAACACACATTTACACACTTGGAAAGAGATGAAACCCTGCACATCAGTGTGCATGAGGATGTGACTCAACAAGAGAAGACCCAACAAAGACTCGTACTCAAGAGCACATCAGATCAAAAGGGAGGGGTTGCTCAGGCTAACAGAACTGTTAGGCTTACCTTATTTTCAGGGAAATTACAATATAGGAAAACAAATATTTTTAAACATACAGTCATTTTTTTAACCAAACCAAATAAAATGCATTAAAATAAAAACATCTGGGAAATCCAATCTGAGGGAAACCTCACATTTGGAATTTCCTAAGTGACTTGCTATAGCCAAACGTTTTGACATATTTTCCTGAATTGATGTTTATTATGATCATAAAAATCCCTGTCTAAATGCTAAAGCCTGAACATTCTTTTCTATAAATATACAATTGTGCTTATATCAGTTTCTTCAAAAAAGCAACAGTTTGAACCGGAAAGTGCGAATCAGTGGTTTGTTGCCGTCAATAGTGTTTGGTTTTAACCACACAGCAACATATCTACTTATTTTAGACTACCTCGTTGGTTTCAGAAGGTCAATAGTTGCTTGGGTAGCTTTGAGTATGTATTGTGGAAGAAAATGTGTCAATAAACTGAATGACACACGTTCATAGCAACTCTACAAAATACACACACACACACACACACACACACATGCACAAAGCAAACATGTTGATTCTCTGTGTTTTGGAACCTCAGAGTCTGGACTTTGAAATACAATACACCTGCAATTCATTATGTTCCAAAGATTTTTTCCCTGTTCTTCATACCTTTAACAGCTTTCTGCAAATTTCCTTTTCAATGTAGTTTTTATTTTCATAAGCCGATCTTTCGCTTTTTTCCTATTACTTTTTATGGTTTAAGGCATTTGCAGGCAATGGATGGCTGCTGTAAGGAGCTTTGTGCCTGCTTCAAGAAAAGATGCAATGTTGTATAAATATCGTATATACATTGTATTGATGAATGAGAGTGAAAGGGGAAAAAACAAAAACAAGAATATACACAAGTAGAGACAAAAACAACAGTTCCACCCTCACTGACGTTTTGGAACGTAACAATATGCAGGTCTGACCCATCCAACTCATCCCTTATCAGAGATGGTTCTGATGCTGCTTTGGTTTTGTGCAAATGAATTGCAGCTTTAGACTGGCTTACTGTCGTCACTGCCCTCCAAAAATGTGGAAACGCCCTAGAAAAGTGGGGTTTGAACAATATTGACATGAATCCTTCTTAATTTGTTATAATTTTGCACTGATAAGGGACAACACAAACTACGAAAACATATTTTGTTACATTAAAATTGTTACATTAACAGTTTATACATAGAAAATACTTACATTTTCTATTCGTTAAATTTCCAGCAGCTATTATAGCTCTGCATAATCTGGGCAACCAAGCTGAAGCTATCAAGGTCTGCTGACCCAAAAATCTTTTAAACCAGTTTCCCAGCTGGGAAAGGGGCATGTCTGACTTTGACATGTATATATTGCCATTATTATGTAGCCTAATCGTTAAATGTGTAATGTAGCCTGAAAATTATTGTCTTCAATGATGATGTCAAGTTTCTTTAATGTATTTGCACCAAAAACTGATAAGAAGTTATGCTGGTATCATCCAAAACCACACTTTGCCAGGGGTGTTTCCAAACGTTTAGAAGGCAGTGTATATATGTACAGTAACTGTAATATCTGGGTAAATGCAGTATTAACCATCTTGTGTTTAAATACACATTTTGTGCCTCATATGTGCCATTTAGGACATGCAGTCACAAAATAAGATTTTCCTTTTTTAGATCCTGCATATTTATGTTTTAGAGATGATGTTCTTCAAAAGCTTGAAACATTTTTCGAGCAAACTTGATAAATGTCTTGTTTCTTAAACATGCATTATTGTTTCTAGTTACACCATGAAGGAGAAAACTGCTCTTGGAAATTGGTTTATGTTACGGTCGGAGAGCTAACACCGTTCTCTGGTGTGGGGTTCCCCCAACCACACACACACACTCTCTTAAGAGATCTGGGATGGGATCATAAGTGCTGAACACTTTGCAGACCTCTCCAATTTTCTCGGTGATTTGCTAACTTGAGAAAGCCTAAGCTGGGTGAATGATGGTGGCCAGCTTCACGCTGCAGCGATAATCATGTTTTTGCAGAGGGGTGAATGTGTAGCAAATTTGGGGGTGAAAAGGTGGTTCAAGAGAAAAAGAGTTTCAACACCATTTCAAACCCTGCATACGCAGGCTAATGTAAATCACAGATGTACCTAGCCTTTGGAAATTAAATTACATTGAGAGGGAGAGTTCTGTGGAGCATTCATTCTCAGTGAATATGTGAGCGCCTACTCAGACTTGTACAACAGGAGTCATCTCATCTCTGTCTATTGTTTCTTTCTTACCAGCTCTTCTACTGGTTTTTATTGAACATTAAAATCCATGCTTTAACAGAATATACCCATGACTAAATAAATAATAAAGTTGTGCAATCTAATAAAGAAGTTACAATACGTATATATGTATGGAATGGCGTATGAGGTAAATCATATAGGCTATGCAGTATATATATATAAAATTTAACCATAAAGCCATAGCCCTAAATTTTGACCATGATTGTAATAGTTAGAAGTTACAATAAGAACAATATGAAATGGCAAATTTATCTTAACTTACAAGTTAAATCACAAAAAAAAAAGAAAGAAGAAGAAAAACAAAAAGAACCATAGAGCCCAATTCCCCTAAATCTGACCTTAATTGTTGTTGTCACAAAAGAAGAAAGTAGTGTAAAATTAAATCTGTTTATTATTAATTTAAATACATGTGAAGGGAAAATGGATGCATGCTGTTTTCCTGAAACTTATTTTTAATCTTCACTCAGCTATTGTTAAAGACCTTCTTTTTGACCCCGAAGTGAAGGCTACATGTTTATTAACAAACAAAACAATCATGACAGCTGGGACTTGTCAAATTGAAAGCACATCAAAGCATCTTAGTAATGGCCGCTTAAAATGTTTTACATTTTTCATCAGCAGCAAAGGGCAGACATGACATAGCTTGTGCCTGGGGCTGCTCTCAAGGTACGCTTTCCTTCGCTTGAACACTTTCTCTCACACACAGGATTGATGACTGGGACTATGTCTTATTGAACTCTGTGTCCCGAGAAACACTGGGTTTATAATGATCTTGGTAATGGGCTCCCTAGTCTCTGATTTCATACACACACACACACACACAGACTTAAGTGCTCCTCTTTGGAGAAACACATGAAGGGTTAATGTTCTCAAGGAAAACAGTCTAAATATCTTTCTTCTGTTCCTCAGAAGGTTAAACCTTTTGTAATCAAAGCCAATAGCACTGAGTACCACCCTCACCTAAAACAATAAACACACACATGCACATACACGCATATTCACACACTCAAGAAGTCAGGATCAAAGAAGGCAGGGCCACGCTGCACCTTAAGCTACAATAATAAAGCAAGCTGCCGTTGAGTCAGGATCTGGGTTACTCATATTTTCCTATTTGATTAAGCCAATATATCATCCCGTTACAGAGACACACACAGATGGGTTACTCTTGGAATTTCTGAAATAAATTACATCAGGACAGGAAGGCCCTTCTACTTCTGCTCAACATAAACACAAACACACACACAAGTCAGTTAAGATATATATATATATATATATATATATATATACAAAAAAAAAAAAAACAACTAACTGACCCTTAAATTTATTAGCAATTTCTGATTTAAAAAAAAAAAAATTCTACACCAATTTCATTCAGTGCATAACAATAGTGATACTATTGAATTAGGAAATAAATTAATAAAGGAATTTAAATAAGTACATGTTCAATATTGCAAGATAAATATACATCATGTCAGCAACATTAAATGGTGGTAATGGCAAAGAACATAAAAATGCACAGTCATACATACATCACACTCAATTCCAGACTATAATCTGACGTTCACAATATTTATGTTCTATCAAAGCCATGTATTAGCACCTACTGCTATTTATTTGGCAAGCACATGTTTTTCCTGAACGCCTCCTGCTTTATGTCAGGCGACGTGACAGGCCTGCGTGGTGCCATTTCTCTGGTTTATTACTGCGGAGGTCTATCAATCTAATACTCATCAGCTTTCATTAAGCATCAACAGAGCTATAAATCTCACTGATGCATTGTGAGGAAAGCGGCTTCCATTGACATACTGTTTCATCGAGACATACTTGATGCGGGTGTGTGTGAGTGGTTTTAAGGCTGCAGGTGTCGGTGTGGGTGGGCTGCTGCGTGGCTAGCGGTGGCCTCTTTGAGAGCTGTCCCTGACGAGGTTAATATCTCTTTCCCATCTTTCCCCCGGGCCCCTCTAAATATCGCAGCTTTCCCTCGTCTAAGCTCTGCGCAGAGCTGGGGACCCTCACTTATGAAATTACAAGCACTTGAAAAGATCTAATGTGCTTTTAATTGTGTCTCTCCATTCACAGGAGAAGAAGGAAAGGGAGAGAGGGAGCCAGGGAGGGGACGGGACTGGAGTGTTTCATATTACAATAGAGAACGAATGCATTCGTTTCACAAAACAAGCGTATGCGCTGTAACCTTCCTGACACAAGGAGGGTGGAAAGGGAAGTGAGGAGGGGGTCTGCTGAATGGGACACACACACCACGCAAACTTCAAACAGACTCTGGCTTCTGTGACCGAAGTGATGTAGTCTCGAAATTGTTATGTTTTCACTCTCTTTCACTTTTTCCGCTTCTGCCTCTTTTCACATGAGTTAAAAGATTCTCTGGAGAACATCAAATGAAGAGTCATCATTGCTCAACATACAAACAAAACATACAATCAAACACAGGCCATGCTACAGCTACTCTCGCTATTGCTCAGAGAAAATATTCCTAACGCACACTTTCCACTAAGTAGGAAGCGAGGATTAACCTGCAGACTGTATTCCTTGCAGCACAAGGGCACACTGGGTAATTGGAGACCAATCATCCAATCACAGTCTCCCGGTTAGTCCTATGGCAACAATGATGTGCATTTTTTAACCTGTCGACCCATAACTCATAAATGTGTGTGATTACCTCTCAAAAACACTTGGTGGGTCTAAAGGTTAAAGACGTAAATCTCTGTTTACTTTACTGTGGCCCCTCCGTGCCAAAGGGATTTGTGCCGGAGCCCCTTTGCTGGAAAACAAGAACACAAAAACCCAAAGAATCCCAGCTGAGGAGGGCACAGAGAGCCGGTCCAGGGCACCAGACAGCCACTCACTACATACCTCCCCAGTCTGTAACAAAACACAGACACCTACAACTGCAGTTATAGGATTTATACAGAGTTGCAAACAGAGGGGTACCTTTAGTATTTGCTTTATATAAATATATAAAAAAAAGTAAACTAAAGTAAAATTAATAATAAAAGTATAATTCAAAACATGTCAATCTAATGCTGTGTAACGTTCAAGTAACAAATCATATACTTTTCTTACACCCTTAAAACAGAATTTAATTGTTAATATTTGCATTAATAATTATAGTTATATAATTTTCTTAATAATAGTAATTATTATTTTATATTTTATTTTATTATGGTTTTTTTTTTACTAAAAAACATTACTCTTTCATTCATGACTTTTTGGTATAGTTGCATGCTGTTTTATAAATCTGAAGAAACAAAATTTATTAATGGATTTAAAAAAAAACATACAAGAGGAGTTTTCAAGTCATTACACAATTTCCATTTTTATGTCATTTTGAATAACAAAAAAATAAGCATCATGTCATTTGATCAGTATGAACATTTATCTATATCTACTATTATAGATATAATATCTACATCTACTATAGATATTATATCTATATATAACATATAATAGCCAAAAAATTACTAAGTGCACTATGTGGGTACTTGGTGTCAATCACTGCCCACCCATTGTGTTCACTAGCGCTTCTAACCGATTACAACGGCTTGAGCTAATTAGCCTTTTCAGAGATTTTATGAATTCATAAAAAACGAGTTTTAAACTTGCGTGCACATGTTTTGTGGCATATAGACCCCCTAGAACACACAGATACACTCACGTCTTGGCAGCCGAATGCCCTCTGAAGCTGGGCTGCAAACAATAGGCTCTCCAACTCTGTGCAGCACAAGCTCTGTTTGGGTGGTGCTCACTTAGCAACGCCAACATGTGCGCGACAAGATGCCACGACTCGTGTCAGAAGATGAGAACACACAGGAACAGGAGCACGGCTGCCACCCAAATGTGCGCTGACGTCTGCGCGTGGGAAAGTCGAGGGAATCGTCCAGCAGCTGAGCAGCTTGTGTGAAACTTTCTTGGCGAGGGTTTCCAACTTTCAACCACGCTTTTCCTCCCCCTCAATAAATCGGAAAAATATCTGATTACGAAAAATTGGATAAATGCCTCAATTATGTGTGTGACTGACTCTAACTGTAATCTCTCTGTGGCTGTATAAAGAGCTTTATCTTCTGAATATGAACCCTCAGAGCAAGGTTAATCCTTTAATCGAAGAGTAGAACCTGATGGATGAATAAGTGTTGACAAGAGATGTGAATGTTTTACCACAAACCCTTTGTCAACCACTTTAAAGAGCAATGAGATAATCCTTCTATTCACAGACAGTCAGTGCCTTTCAGTGTTTCGGGGTTTACCCCCCACACACAAACCACACACATTCCGTCTCGCTCTCTCGGTCTCACCGTCTTTCTCGCTCTCTCCGCACGGACAGATTTCCTCATTAACACTTGCGCTCACAGAGACAGAAGCTGGTCAGTCTTTGTGGCAGGTGCAGTGACCATGCTGAATCTGTACAGAGATCAGGCCTTGCTCCCTGACACCATTATCTGCATTCACAAAGGAGCGCTTAACTCTGTTCTGGGATCAGTGACCCTGAACCTGTTCTAATCAAGTTCTGAGAAGCAATGCATTTTCACTGCCCTGAGATCTGTGGTACAGGGCTTAATCTAATCCATCTAGCAAGAGACCAGTGCAGAAAGTGATCAGACAGAACAGACCACCAGCTCACTGTTAGTCTGGAGCCACTGAACCAGAGTGTGTCTTCTCAGTTGTTCAATGAACCCTCGCCGCCAGAGAGATATATATACAGATAGATAGGGGGAAAGAGCGTGGCATTTGTAGGGGACCGAAAATACAGTATATCTTTCCACAGATCTGAGACGTCGCATGCCAATGCAGCTGCATGACTGGGTTCTAGAGAAAAGCATTACGACCCTCACATGGGAATCTGCCCTGAATGCATGTCTCTGGTTGCATTTACACAAGCCACACACGTAATGTGAAGAACAATTAAAGAAAAATTATGCACCACTAATAGCAGGGTTTGGGCTGTGATCTTCCCTCTTATGAACACATATGCACTTTAGGGTCAGTGGTGAACCCTAGCTGTTGAAGATTTGAACTACACAAAGGGCCAGGAGCTGTCACTGGTTGTAAAATTCTGCGTAAATTTACCCATCTTTACTTGTATTGATTTTACATAAATACTGGTCTTTTGAACTTTCTATACAGCAAAACAATTCCTGGAAAAATATATAATGGTTATTAAGCAGTGTGATAGTATAAAGAAATATTTCTTGGGCATCAAATCTAATTTCTGAAGGATATATATATATATATATATATATATATATATATATATATCAATAATAATTAATAAGATGTCAACATCAAAAGCATATATCAAGCAAATATACTCTAATATGAAT